>JALGBA010001933.1:127500-137316 GCA_023970755.1 Azemiops feae | reverse complement strand
TTTTCCCTTTCCTTTCCCTGCCTTTTTCAAAAGGTTTCCATCCTTTTCCTTCCTTTCCTTTGCTCTTTGCTTTGCTTTGCTTTGCTTTCCTTTCCTTTCCTTTTCCTTTCCTTTCCTTTCCTTTCCTTTCCTTCCTTTCCTTCCTTTCCTTTCCTTTCCTTTCCTCCCCTTCCCCTTCCCCTTCCCCCTCCATTCCCTTTCCTTTCCTCCCCTTCCCCTTCCCCTTCCCCTTCCCCCTCCCTTTCCCTTCCCTTCCCTTCCCTTTCCTTTCCTTTTCCTTCCTTTCCTTTCCCTTTGCTTTGCTTTCCTTTCCTTTCCTTTCCTTTCCTTTCCTTTCCTTTCCTTTCCTTTCCTTCCTTTCCTTCCCTTCCTTTCCTTTCCTTTCCTTTCCTTTCCTTTCCTTCCCTTCCCTTCCCTTCCCTTCCCTTCCTTTCCTTTCCTTTCCTTTCCTTTCCTTCCCTTCCTTTCCTTCCCTTTCCTTTCCTTTCCTTCCCTTTCCTTTCCTTTCCTTTCCTTTCCTTTCCTTTCCTTCCCTTCCTTTCCTTTCCTTTCCTTTCCTTTCCTTCCCTTCCCTTCCCTTCCCTTCCCTTTCCTTTCCTTTCCTTTCCTTTCCTTTCCTTCCCTTTCCTTTCCTTTCCTTTCCTTTCCTTTCCCTTCCTTTCCTTTCCTTTCCTTTCCTTCCTTTCCTTTCCTTCCCTTCCTTTCCTTTCCTTTCCTTTCCTTCCTTTCCTTTCCCTTTTCCTTTCCTTTCCTTTCCTTTCCTTTCCTTTCCTTTCCTTTCCCTTCCTTTCCTTTCCTTTCCTTTCCCTTCCCTTCCCTCCTTTCCTTTCCTTTCCTTTCCTTTCTTCCCTTCCCTTCCCTTCCTTTCCTTTCCTTTCCTTTCCCTTCCTTTCCTTTCCTTTCCTTTCCTTTCCTTCCCCTTCCTTTCCTTTCCTTTCCTTTTCTTCCCTTCTCTCCCCTCCCCTTCCTTTCCCCATGCAACTATCATCTTATTTAAGCTTATTTCCTCTTTTTAGTGGCTGAAGCATGCAGGTCCCTTTTATATTTCCGTGGGAGAATAGATTGTGCGTGGGAGACAAAACGGTTGGTATAAATCTGAGATCATCAATTCATTAGGTAGATGACGTAGCTTATTTTACAGGCAATTAATTTTAATCAGCACTTATTAATTTAACTAGTAATGATTTAATTATGTCCTTGTCCTCCTGCCACTTTTGGGGAGTGGGCTTTCAGGCCCATGTGTATCTACGAAACCTACATGTGTATCCAGTAGTACATATAAGTACACTAAATTGCTACATTGAAGTAAGGGAGACAAAATCTCCAGGAGTTGCCTCAGTTGGAGAAGCACAAGGAATTGCACACCGTTCTGGTTAATATTTGTGTGTGAGAGAAAAGAAGAGAGAGAGACAAGAAATACAGATGGAGGAGGAGGAGGGGAAGAAGAGGAGGAAGAAGAGAAGGGGAGGAGGAGAGGAAGAAGAAGAGGAGGAGGAGAGGAAGAAGAGGAGAAGGAGGTGGAGGAGGAGGAGGAGAGAGGAGAGAGGAGAAGGACTGTGGGGTCCTTGGTGCTCTTTGAACTTGGTAGTTTTCTGGCAGACATTTCATGACCCAACTAGATAATACTATCCTTACTTCCTTTATTGTTGTTTTAATGAATTGTGGGATTTTATGTTTAATTTAGGTCTGGTCTAAGACCTTCATCAGGTCTTCGTTTATGCTCTATTCCAGGGGTCTTCAACCTTGGCCCTTTGATGACTTGTGGACTTCAACTCCCAGAATTCCTCAGCCAGGCACGCATGCCTGGCTGAGGAATTCTGGGAGTTGAAGTCCACAAGTCATCAAAGGGCCAAGGTTGAAGACCCCTGCTCTATTCCAACTAAATATTACACTAATTTTTGACCCCACGTTGATCCGATCAGCAATTTAGTTCCCGTTCCTCCACATAATAAGATCCGTTTGGCATTCTCAGAATATAATATATTAACATTCTAACATAAAGTAGCTAATATAACTTATGGTGTTACATTTCCACCGCCCCCTTTATCATACGCACATTTGGTATCCGTTGGAAGGAAAATGCGACAATTCAGATGCTCCTGACACACTAAATACTAGCAGTCCAAAGGGACTATGATTAAAAGAAATATTTGCCATATCAGTGCCCCTAATTTAATCGTCTAATAATTACACTAGCTTCATCTGGTTTTGTGATTAGAGCACTGAAGATTATAATAAGCTCTTTTGCGCAAAAATAAATTGAATTTTAGCTCTGCTTTGGGCAAAGAAAACGGATCCTCCATAGGGCTCTGTGGTAGGTATTGAGTGGTAGGCGAAGGCTACGTTGCTTTGATAAAAACCAAAGAATGTATAGGTACGAGGGTCTTGTTAGAAATTCTAAAGTTCTATGATGTTGCATGAATAAAAAATAAAATGTTTGATGAGTTGGCTTGGATCTCTTCAAGAGGTAACACATTAGCAAAGCTGCTTGGAAAAAAGCTTGCGCTCCGAGGGAGGAAAAAATATTGGGGTGTGTGTGGAAATGATCTTTAGTATGTAACACCTCCCTGGAATTTAATTCTGAGTCCAAACAAACTAACCTAGAGGATACTGGCAAGGTATCCTGGGATTTAAATGTGATCTGTATCTTTTTAAACATCAGAATATGTTAAATATATATATCGTTATATGTCATCATTTATTTATCATCATGGGATCTTGATTCTATCCCTTTGAAACTCAAGAGAATCCCGCATTGATTTTGTTCAGCATCGGATGGGGCAGAGAAAAACTCAGGCTTTCAAGATTCAGTTATTATTTCCTTATTAAAACTATTATTGTTATTGTTATTATACATTCAGCAAGGTCGCAAAACGGGATTGCGTGACCCCCAGGATGCCGCCATCCTCATAAGTATGAGCCAGTTGCCAAGCGACTGAATTTGGATCACGTGCCCTGGGGATGCTACAACGGTCGTACGTCTGAAAAATGGTGATAAGTGCCATTGTGACTTCAAACAGTCACTAAATGAAAGATTGTAAGTTGAGGAGTACCTGTCCAATAAAATAGCCTTCCTGGAATCCCTGCAGGGTCTGTTTCTCCACCTGGCCAGCCTCAAAAGTCTGATGAAGATGCACAACTTAAGCAACATAACTTAAGCAACATGCACAACTTAAGCAACATAATCCTACCTAGGCTGCATTAACAGAGGGATAGAATCAAGATCACGTGAAGTATTAATACCACTTTACAATGCCTTGGTAAGGCCACACTTGGAATACTGCATCCAGTTTTGGTCACCACGATGTAAAAAAGATGTTGAGACTCTAGAAAGAGTGCAGAGAAGAGCAAGAAAGATGATCAGGGGACTGGAGGCTAAAACATACAAGGAACGGTTGCTGGAATTGGGGATGTCTAGTTTAATGAAGAGAAGGACGAGGGGGGACATGATAGCCGAGTTCCAATACCTCAGGGGTTGCCACAAAGAAGAGGGAGTCGAGCTATTCTCCAAAGCACCAGAAGGCAGGACAAGAAGCAACGGATGGAAACTAACCAAGGAGAGAAGCAACCTAGGAGTAAGGAGAAATTTCCTGACAGTGGGAACAATTAACCAGTTGGAACAGAAGTTGCCTTCAGAAGTTGAGGGTGCTCCATCACTGAAGGCTTTCAAAAAGAGACTGGACAGCCATTTGTCTGGAATGGTATAGGGTTTCCTGCCTGAGCAGGGGGTTGACCTCCAAGGTCCCTTCCATATTCTATTCTATTCTATTCTATTCTATTCTATTCTATTCTATTCTATTCTATTCTATTCTATTCTATTCTATTCTATTCTATTCTATTCTATTCTATTCTATTCTATTCTATTCTATTCTATTCTATTAATTCTATTCTACTCTACTCTACTCTACTCTACTCTACTCTACTCTACTCTACTCTACTCTACTCTACTCTATTCTATTCTATTCTATTCTATTAATTCTATTCTACTCTACTCTACTCTACTCTACTCTACTCTACTCTACTCTACTCTACTCTATTCTATTCTATTCTATTCTATTCTATTCTATTCTATTCTATTCTATTCTATTCTATTCTATTCTATTCTATTCTATTCTATTCTATTCATTTTCCATTCCATTCCATTCCATTCCAGAATCTGTTCTGTTCTGTTCTGTTCTGTTCTATTCTATTCTATCATTATTTTCCATTCCATTCCATTCCATTCTCTATATGACAAGACAGCTCCCTAAGGAAGCCACATCCATATTTTACCATTTTTGCAGTTCCACCGGTCCAGTCCTGCCGCTTTACCATTTTTCAAATTCTCCCAGTATTTATGCCTTCCTATTCATCACTTCTGTCTCAGACACTTAACATTTATCACGTTCCTTTCAGTTCCACTCCTTGATGTATCATAATCTCTCTTATACCCAGAAATACTCTTTGGAGCATTATCTAGCTTTCATTCAAACCATCCATCAACTTTATTCCTTGTTCTGCCTGTCCCACTGGGTCACAGGGAGGGAACGTGCTCCAGGTCTCCTCTCTGAGGAGGGTCATCTAATGGGATCCAGGAGACAAATCTTCTCTCTTGCTGGTCTTTGGAACAGGCTCTGCAGCTCTTCAAGATTTGGATGGTCAACCTTATTAATCTTTCTTAGAGCCAGGAAGAAGGTTTTTCTCCCATGCAAGTTCTCAATTCTGCTGGGAGTGTGAGTACTGGCTGAGCTTTACTGAAACTGCTTTATGCTATTTTTGTGTGATTTTGATTTGTTAAAACGGATAGTGATGCATACTGCTCAGAATTAGGTATGACTAGACAACCGATGATCCAATAAAGGAGAATATTGGTAGCTCAGGGTTGACGTGAGGGGTCCTTGGTACTCCCTGAGCTTGGCTGTTTCCTTGCAGACATTTCATGAGCCAAACTAGGCAACATCATCATGGCTGGCTCAGGAATTCTGGGAGTTGAAGTCCACAAGCTGAGGTTGCCTACCCCTGGGATAGGCCCTTCCATCTTCCCATGTATTTACGACGCTCGCAGCATCTTGGGAGGGTCACGTGATCCCTGTTTGCGACCTCCAGACAAGCAAAGTCAATGGGGGGGGGGAAGCCAGATTCACTTAACCACCATGTGACTCACTTAACAACTGCAGCGATTCACTTAACAGCGGTGGCAAAAAAAAAGGTCATAAAAGGGGGCAAAACTCACTTCTCTCTCACTTAGCAGAGGAAATTCCGGGCTCAACTGTGGTCCTAAGTTGGGGACCACCTGCCTAGCTCTAGTTTTGAATTCTGCAGCTCTCTTTTCTAAGGAACAAAGATGGCTGCCATTCCTGGAAAGGTTTCCGGCCGAATGGAAAGCCGTCGAACCAAGGGAGGTTTTTCTTTGGTTTGAAACCATCAAAAGTACAAATATGAAAGACTACAATTTTGTCCATCCGTCAGGAGATAATTGTTGTTTTTCTGTTTAGCAGCACAGTGTAACTGTTTGAAGGGTCACTGGGAGACAAGGACAGATCCGAGGAGGAAGGATGGCCCCAAGGACTCAGGAAGATGGCTTAATATCTTCCTTCTTTATTTCGCCATGCCCTGCTGGCAGATACATAAAAGCTTGCGCTAATCTCCGGAGCCCCTAAAGAAAGTGAATTTGGCAGAGAGAAGCCAAGGCAGACAATCACAATTGAGGTCAGTGAAGGAGAAGAACCACAGCCTGAATATTCTTTGGGACAATGGTGAAGCTTCCTTGTCCCTTCATTTCTTTAATTCTTCAGAACTGAGTTTTTAAACCTCAATCTCTCTTTCTCTCTATCTCTCTATCTCCATCTCCATCTCTATATCTGTCTCTCTGTCTCTATCTCTCTATCAACTATATCATTTATATCATATCTATCTATCAATCATCTATCTCTATCAATCTATCTCTCTCTCTCTCTCTATGTATCTCTCTTTCTCCCTCTATCTATCTCTATCTCTATCTCTCTCTCTATCTATCTCTATCTATCTCTCTCTCTCTCTCTCTCTCTGTCTCTCTCTCTCTCTCTCTCTCGTATCTCCTCCTCTCTATCTCTCGCTATCTCTCTATCGCTCTCATCTCTCTCTCTATCTCTCTATTCTACTATCTATCTCGATCTAGCTCTCGCTATCTTCGTTACTCGTCGCTCTCTCTATACATCTCTCTGCTCTCTAGCTATCGCTCTCGCTCTCTCCTTCTCTATCTCTCATATCTCTCTCTCTCTCTCTCTCTCTATCTCTCTGTCTCTCTCTCTCTCTCTCTCTCTCTCTATCTATCTATCTATCTATCTCTCTATCTATCTATCTATCTATCTATCTCTATCTACATCTATATCTATATTGAGAGAGGGCTGTTCAGTTTAGACCTAGATGACCTCTTTGACCCCTCTTTCAAACCATTGGTCCTCTCTGTCCAAAATGTAGACTTTGCTGCCTTCACAAGAGCCTCCTCTCAACAGAGGGGGAGGGATACGACATCATCTACCTCCAGTCTACAACAGAGTCCTTTCAGCAGCTCCAAGAAGGCTGAACCACTCAGGTGACCCTGAGTATACAGATAAGCCTCCAGGTGGTCTCACCGACGCTCTAAAAGAAGGGAAATGACCGGCTGTCTGCAAGGAGTATAAATCCTTCCATTCCCCACCATCCAGTCAGAGCTGAAGAAGCTTCTGGGATGAGAAGCGAAACGTCTTCAAAGAAAAACAAAGGAAGTCCAGTTGCCTCATTGAAAAAAAGCACCTTTGGGACAACCATGACCTGGAAGACGGAGAATCTCCGTAGATCTTATTCTAGGTGAACCTGTGGACTTGAAAGGTGAGCTTCCATCTATGGCTGAGGGGATGGGAGGCATCCAGAGATGAGGAGAACTCAGATCAAGAAGCCGCACACTTTGATAGTCAACAAGGGCAGGTCTCCATTGGGTATTATCAAGCCATCTTCATTGATAGGACTCCAGTCTTCAAGATCGGTTGAGAAATCGGGAGGAGGACCTCAAAGGTGACACTGTAATGTTGCAATGCGTTTTTTGTAATTTTTTTTTTCATTGTGTTTTTAACCAGACACTTATGAATCTCAGATCTGTAGGCTAGACCGGACATTGGGGGAAAAAAAATGGAATCTGGCAGGATGTACCTGGATGTATCTAGGAATTCACTTCATGTTCTGTGTGAAGAAAACACCATCTTTTATTTTATTCTCCATTTTAAAAAAAAATGAGGAAATTATGTCAGCATCATTAAATCAAAAACAGTAAGCGAGCAGTTGGTTCTGATCTGGTGTTCCACGAATTTTAAAATAATACCAACTGGTCTCTTGTTTTATCATTACTGTGACTTTTTTTAAAAAAAAACCACTTTGTTACATTTATACTTTGATTGCATTTTTGTAAAATTAAGATCTTAGACGATTACTAGTTCTTCCATTTCTAAATTCGTGCGATTTGTTGTTTTATAAATTCCATCACAATGGGAGCATAATATAGATATACAGTATTTATTGAAATATGCAACATGACCGTTAGCTGTAGGTAAGATCCTATTCCAATTTTTTTAAGTGACAGGACTATAGAATTTACTCAGATGACAAGAAATGACAAACTAAGGAAGTTTCCTTCCGAGAAGAGAAGAAAATATACATTTTGCCATTGACTTTCCCTTTTCACATCTGGCCTACAACCATCCATCAACGTAGACACCACTGAAAACATTGATTGGAGCAGGAAAAGACTGCAATCCATCAGCAAACACTTCTAAGAAGATTTTTTAAGATGTGGGAGGCTAGAAATCAAAGTGCTGTTGAGTCATATTTCCAGGCTGTGTTAAAATGGTTACCATATGCAGTATTAAATATATTGCATATGATATTTAAGTTATATTAGAACTCAACATCAGTACTGGAGTGGAACAAAAATACAGAGCAGGTCTATTACATGTACCTCCACTGCAATCTCAGAATTGTTTTGCATAAAGGTATCTATTCTGCTTCCCGTGAGAATTATTATATTGGTGTAGAGCCATATCTACGGAAATTCTCAATCAAGCAGGTCTTAGTTGTCCCAAAGGTTTCAATCAACCACTGCACTGCAATATAGCCATGACATAAAGTTCATTAATTTACATGGATTAATCTACAAATACTTTTCTATCATCGTGCTTATAAAAGAGAGATGCACACCATCTTCTGACACACACACATTTTTTTTTTAAAAAAAAGTCCAACATTATGTTGGCGCCATTTTGGATTAATCAATTGTGATGGTTTGTTTGTTTGTTGTGAACATGGTTCTATACTCAAAGGTGCTTTTCCCAAGAGATAACTGGACTTCCTAGGGGTTGTTTTTTTTTTCCTTTGAAAATGTTTTGCTTTTCATCCAAGAAGCTTTTTCACTTCATGCATCCTCATTCTTCAGTGAAGTCCACAAGTCATAAAAGGGCCAAGTTTGAAGACCCCTGCTGTAAGTCCCTATAGAAGATGCAGTATAGCAGGACGTGAGCTATAGGGACAGTGGCCCCTTCTCCACAAGGGCAGAATTTCAGCTCATATGGTAGATTTCAACTAACAAGACACACTTAAAAAAAAAAAAGATAGATCTGTCCACACAACCTTTAAGGAACTGATGAGAAAACATTTAAGCTGTGTGTTTAAAAAAGAAATAAATAACACGATTATTTATGTTAATGGGGATTTCAAGCTACAGCAATCATTTTATAGAGGGAATGTTAATTTTGAGGTTGGTTTGTAAGCAAATCAGGGCATAATTATTCATGTACGATCAACGCGATTATGTAAAACCCACAAAACTGACATTATGAATCTGTTCAGAACACACCAGTTGTCCGTCATCTTTCCAGGTTAAATTAGATGCGATAACAACGCAGCGATCACAAGCAGTTGTCAAACGACTGAAAGTATAAAATCTTTCTCATAACAAATATGTGCCCTGCTTTATGTTGGTAGCAGAGAGGATGGACCATCCTTACCAGCGAGGGCTGTGCTGCAGTTTAAAAAAATAATAAAATCAAACTTGTCTGGTTTGTGTAGAATTAACAGCAATATTAATTGGACAGACATGCAGGTGTACACAAAACCTACAATCAAACACATCACTGCATTCTTCAGAAAGACATAGGAGTTGGGTGTACATTCAAAAGTCAGGATGGTAGAATCAAAACCCCTCCCTCCCTTCTTTTTTTTAACACGACAGTCCCCCCTGCCCATATATTTGGAAATCAAAGCCCAAATCAAGCAAAAACGAGATAAGGAGATAAGGGGGTCAACCTATTTTCCAAAGCACCTGAAGGCAGGACAGGAAACAAGGGATGGAAAGTAACCAATTATTAGAAAGGTAATGTCTTTGAAATTAGAGAAATACATATTTATCCTCAAAGGGTTCCTGTTTTTGGTTTTGGTTTTAATCTTGGTGTGCAAGAATTTAAGAATGATCTCCTGACAGTTCTGGAGACAAATGACATGTTGAAATTATCTGTTGAGATGAGAAGAGGGGGGGGAATTATTTTTTTCTAACATCTCAGAAATTATTAGCTTCCCACAAAGATGAGAAACACTCTTTTCACAAGTCCCTTTTTTCTCCCTCCATTGTCTTCTCTCTTAGTTTTTGATTGAGTAGGTCAGTAATGCAAAGTGATCAACAGCGCCGAAACACGATCTGGACATGAAGACTTTAATCAAACACATCAGTTTGAAGTAGCCCTCAAGTTATTAGAAAAAGTTGTTTGGGGCTCAATTAAATGCATCATGTTTGTGAAATTAGGACTTTTGTACCTAATCCAGACAACCACTAGA
>JALGBA010001933.1:60000-122500 GCA_023970755.1 Azemiops feae | reverse complement strand
GAAGAAGAAGAAGAAGAAGAAGAAGAAGAAGAAGAAGAAGAAGAAGAAGAAGAAGAAGAAGAAGAACAACAACAACAACAACAACAACAACAACAACAACAACAACAACAACAACAACTGCAGCTTCCTGCAATAACTCCAGCAATGTTACAAAAAACTGCGCTACTCGGAACATCTTATATTTTAAGAAGGTACCTGGTTGACACCTAGGATGCTGGCAGCAACCCGTGTCAACCATCAGCACCAGCCAATTTGAATGTTCAGTTGACTGAGGTTCATGTTTAATGAATAATAATAATAATAATAATAATAATAATAATAATAATAATAATAATAATAATAATAATAATAATAATAATAATAATAATAATAATAATAATAATAATAATAGAGTTGGAAGGGGCCTTGGAGGTCTTCTGAGGCAGGAAACCCTATACCAGTTCAGATAAATGGTTATCCAGTCTCTTCTTAAAAACCTCCAGTGTTGGAGCATTCACAACTTCTGGAGGCAGGTTGTTCCACTGGTTAATTGTTCCAACTGTCAGGAAATTTCTCCTTAGTTCCAGGTTTCTTCTCTCCTTGATTCGTTTCCCTCCATTGCTTCTTGTCCTGCCTTCAGGTGCTTTGGAGAATAGCTTGACTCCCTCTTCTTTGGGGCAACTCCTGAGATATTGGAACACTAGTTAGCTATATACAGAATAGCTAGCCTGGCACAGGTTGCCATGATAACACGGCCTCACACCTTTAGCCAGAATAGTTATTTATGATGCTCTCTGACTATCTGAGGATCAAAGAGAGGGCTTTGATTTAATTTACCTGCTTGGTATTCCATTCATTTGAATAAGGAGAGTGATAAGGCAATCAAATGCAGAGACAGGAGGGTGTAATTCAGCATAGACATAACTTTTCATTTCCTGTGTGAGTGATGGCATAACCTCCGATAATCATTCGGAAAGCCTCAAAATAAATTGTAATTCAATCATAATAAAATTTTCACTTTCCGATGACATTATAAAATCGTTTTCATTCATGCTTCAGAAGCCAGGAAACTAGCCTCTAAAAGGCATCTTACAAGTTTCCAAGTCAACTACAAATACTTTTCTGCTTCTGCGTATTATGAGGGCTTTATAAATCAAGATTCATATGCCCACATTATGACCTTTCAGATTAATTTGGGACCGGGAGGAATTTTTGCTAGACAATCATTCATTAGGTGCAGCTTTCCCAGTTGTTTAGATAAATATTGCGCGCATAAATGTATAAGGCAAATATCCTAGGCAGGAATGCACTCCCTCCCTCCCTCCCTCCCTCCCTCCTTTTTCTTTTTCTTTCTTTCTTTCTTTCTTTCTTTCTTTCTTTCTTTCTTTCTTTCTTTCTTTCTTTCTTTCTTTCTTTCTTTTCTTTCCTTCCTTCCTTCTTTGCTTCCTTCCTTCCTTCCTTCCTTCCTTCTTTCTTTTTTCTTTCTTCTTTTTTTCCTAGCCTGTCCATGTCCCTCAAGGATTTCACAGCTATTCCTGTCTGCTCTAAATCTCCTTCCTTCCTTCCTTCCTTCCTTCCTTCCTTCCTTCCTTCCTTCCTTCCTTCCTTCCTTCCTTCCTTCCTTCCTTCCTTCCTTCCTTCCTTCCTTCCTTCTTTTTCTTTCCTTCTTTCTTTCTTTTTCTTTCTTTCTTTCTGTCTGTCTGTCTGTCTTTCTTTCTTTCTTTTTCCTAGCCTGTCCATGTCTCTCAAGGATTTCACAGCTATTCCTGTCTGCTCTAAATCTTCTTCCTTCCTTCCTTCCTTCCTTCCTTCCTTCCTTCCTTCCTTCCTTCCTTCCTTCCTTCCCTCCCTCCCTCCCTCCCTCCCTCCCTCCCTCCCTTCCTTCCTTTTGTGTTTTACAATAAATGTAATCCTCAGTTTTTCTGGAAGTGACAATACGAAGTCAAACATGCAGCCACTCCTCTCTCTTTTTGGGAATGATGGCTGTTCCTGTTTTTTAATGTATTAGCAACCGAATGAAGAGTAGTGCTAGCTATGACTGACTGACACACAATCTGTGTAGAAGGATGAGCTTTTCAAAAACACACTTCCTGGATGGGAAGTGATTGCTTCCCCACAAAAAAAGGCATCTCCATTAACCACATATCACAACTAAGCTCTGTCACCGACACGGCCTAACGTCTCTGAGAAGAGCTGATTTCAACGGAGGATAATTTGTTATTTCTTTTTCTCCGAGCTCGTTTCCCCTTCCACGCATCAAGTGACTTATTTGTCATTTCTATAGACTTTAACAAATCATGAGCCTGGTGGGATGGCAGGTGAAGTGCTGCCACCACTTCAAACGGGATTTTGTTTTTCTATTGTGGGCACATTTTCTTTACAACTTCTTCTGAACACGGACAATTAGACCCACTTTGAAGTCGGGCACTTCTTTCTTGCCGTTACGCTAGAAAAAAAAGTTTTCGTTATTGCCCAACTCTTTGCTGAACTGTTTTAAAAAGAAGCATTATTCAACCTCCCCAAGTTTACCTAAAAAAAAGGCAGAAAAATGTGAAAAGGTCTGTAAATTGGATTAATCGTGTGTTTTCAAAACTGACATACTAGCCTCAAATTGAGTCATGTCATTCACATGGGAACAGTCAGATCACGTTCATACCTCAGCTTAATCTCAAAATATATCATAAATTGGTCAGTGAAATATCTGATACCACGACTGAGAAATCGTAAGAAACCTTCATGATCCCTGTTCAAACCTTTGATTTTGGCTTGAAGTTTCGAAGTGCGCTTTTATTCCATTGTGACTCACGATCACAACTGTCAATTGTTAAGCAAGAAAATGGTTAAGTGAATTCTGCCTCATTTTACGACCCTTTCTTGCTGGTTGTTAAATGAATCACTGCAGTTGTTACGTTAGTAACGTGGTTGCTAAGGGAATCTGGTTTCCCTGTTAACTTTGGTCACAAAAGGGAACCCATAATCCCAGGATATTGCAACCGTCCTAAGTACATGTCAGTTGCCAAGCATCCGAATTTTGATCACGTGACCGTGGGGATACCGCAACTTTCGTCAGGGTGAAAATCAGTCATAAGTCACTTTTTACAGTGCCGTTGTATCGTCAAACGGTCACTAAATGAACAGTTGTAAGCTGTGGATTACCTGTGTCCTCTCTTTTTCAGACAAGGCAATAAAGATGCATATTATCACACGGTGTGTAGCTCCCTTGACAAAAAAAGAAATAACAAAGTACAAGTTAAGGCACCGGTTCCTAGAATTATTCAGTGCTTTAGATTCGTACATCGGCTTGATTCTTACACCAAGTTTCAAGGGAACCAGGAAAATATCAGCCACACCTCAGCACCATATTTTCCTTGACAGTTCGGTTAATGGGATGAAATTCGGTACGCTTGTTCAACGTGTTCTTCTGCTTTGGAATCCGGAGCCCACTTTTACCCACATTTCAAAGCAGAGGATGAAATTAAATCCGTTGTAATGTGATATATGAAAAGAGACCTTTCAAAGGTCTACGGTTGTTAACATGCTGGATGTTTCGTTTTTCTCCTAATGCAAAGTATCTGGCCAAAGGATTGTTTTCCCTGATCGTGTTTTTGTAGGTTAGAGGGATTTTTTCAAAGTAAAGGAGGAAAAGACTTTAAAAAAAAAAAACACACTCAAGGAAGCTCCAATGATAAACATGTGAAACGAGTTGAAGAGCAAAAATATGTTGGCAAAAAGTAGAATAGTATAGTATAGTATAGTATAGTATAGTATAGTATAGTATAGTATAGTATAGTATAGTATAGGATAGGATAGGATAGGATAGGATAGGATAGGATAGGATAGGATAGGATAGGATAGGATAGGATAGGATAGGATAGAATGCAGAATAGAGTAGAGTAGAGTAGAGTAGAGTAGAGTAGAGTAGAGTAGAGTAGAATAGAGTAGAATAGAATAGAATAGAATAGAATAGAATAGAATAGAATAGAATAGAATAGAATAGAATAGAATAGAATAGAATAGAATAGAATAGAATAACAGAGTTGGAAGGGACCTTGGAGGTCTTCTAGTCCAACCCCCTGCTCAGGCAGGAAACCTATACCATTCCAGACAAATGGCTGTCCAACCTCTACTTAAAAACCTCCAGTGATGGAGCACCTACAACTTCTGAAGGCAAAGCTGTTCCAGCTGGTTAGTTGTTCTCCCTGTCAGGAAATTCTGATCAAACAATTTTAATATTTTAGGTATAATAGTTCATATGATATGCATAATATACACCACGCTGAAGTCTTCAAAAAAGAGTGATAGGCAAGTCATATGAACAGACAGATCAACAGACAGATTTCCCGGGAAGATTAGTAGAAAGTGCCTAAAGATGATATAATAGATTTTTTTTTTTAAAGAAGCAAAGAAGCATAATCGGGAAAATGTACAGTAGTAAGACAAATGCATCAACCGAGTTCATGGAGATTCATTTTGGAATCACAGAAGGGACAAAGATAGACCAGACAGCAAGCAATCCACATTCTTGCCCAGCGAAAAGATCGGGGCTTCATCAATTATCCATCTTAGATTCACACAGATTAGAATTTGTGGCTAGAGACACAAGGTTTACTACTTCATATCTGACCGTATAGTTTCCTACTACTGAATTCTGGTGTTCAACACAAGCCATCTTGCAGAGGGTTACCAATGAATCACCAATCACCAATACAGGCAGTCCTCAGCTTACGACCGCAAAAGTTTTGCTGCTAAGTCAGAAATGTGTTAAGTGAGCTTAGCCCTGTTTTTACGGCCTTTCTCGCCACCGTTGTTAAGTGAATCGCTGCAACTGATAAATGAGTAACACGGTTGTTAAGTGAATCGGGCTTCCCCGTTGACTTTGCTTGTTGGAAGGTCGCAAAAGGGGGTCACGTGACCCCCGGGGACACTGCATAACCATCATAAATATGGGTCCGTTGCCAAGAGTCCGAATTTGGATTACGTGACCATCAGGATGCTGCAAGGGTGCAGAGAACGGTCGTATGTCGCTTTTTTCAGTTCCGTTGTAACTTTGACCAGTCACTAAGTGAGACATTGTAACTTGAGGACTACCTGCACACTTAATTCCATCCCAAAAAAAGGAGTCTCTCTACTAAGTCACTGAACACGACATGCTGGTATTAAATTAACGTGAGGCAAATGCAGTTCCGTCTATTTTCCTGTAAGTCTAAGAAAACCACGCGGACTCTTCTCGCTCAGCTTGATCTGATCCGATTTGACAAGTCAAACTAATTTGGGAAAACCCGTCACTGCACAGAGGCAAATATGTCGGAAACACTCTGAATTGATTCAGGAGCATCCAATTTGATTCGTCAGTTCAAACTGGTTTTCAGTTTCCTATTTAGGAAAGGCGAGGGGATCGACGTTCCGAATCAAAGCAGATGGAAATACGCGGGCAGTAACTTTTGAAAGTTCAGGGGGGGGGGGAAATAAAAATGAAAGAGAGCAGTTGAGGTTTGGCAA
This sequence comes from Azemiops feae, assembly GCA_023970755.1. Classification (NCBI taxonomy): domain Eukaryota; kingdom Metazoa; phylum Chordata; class Lepidosauria; order Squamata; family Viperidae; genus Azemiops; species Azemiops feae. Next base: position 117,022 of record JALGBA010001933.1, on the reverse strand, counting down.
GTTGAAAAAAGTTTGTATATCCGGACAACAGTGATGGGACATGTCAGCAAGCAGTACAGATGGTGGTTGACTTAAAACAATTCATTTTCTGGGAAAAATTCACTTGGAAGATCAAAGCTAAAGGTAGGAGCACTCAGAGCTGAGACTCCTAAGATAGGACAGTGGCTCCAACAGATCCCAGGAGAATAGAATAGAGCTGGAAGGGACCTTGGAGGTCTTCTAGTCCAGCTCCCTGCTCAAGCAGGAAAACCTATACTATCTCGGACAAGTGACTGTCCAGTCTCTTCTTAAAAACCTCCAGTGATGGAGCGCCCACGATTTCTGGAGGCAACTTCTGTTCCACTGGTTGATTGTCCTCACTGTCAGGAAGTTTCTCCTTGATGCCAGGTTGCTTCTCTCTTTGGTCAGTTTCCAACCATTGTTTCTCATCCTGCCTTCTGGTGCTTTGGAGAATAAGTTGACCCCCTCTTCTTTGTGGCAGCCCCTCAGATACTGGAATACTGCTATCAGGTCTCCCCTGTTTCTTCTTTTCTTTAGACTAGCCAAACCCAAGTCCCGCAGCCGTTCTTCGTATGTTTTAGTCTCCAGGCCTTGGATCATCTTAGTTGCTCTTCTCTGAATTTTTTCCAAGGTCTCAATGTCTTTTTGGTGATATGGTGACCAAAACTGGCTGCAGTATTCCAGGTATGGCCTCACCTAGGGTTTTATAAAGCGGTACTAATACTTCACGTGTTCTTGATTCTGTGCCTCTGTTTAAGCAACCCAGGAACAATGTTAGGTCTCTTTGTCCGGAAGACGGCAGTTTTAGCTGTTTCATCTTTTGCACAAACAAGTGACCTGGAGGTAAAAAGTTGCAGAACTGTTTTTTTTTTATTAATTCTTCAGTTGTCCGGGAAGTTCTGGCAGACCTTTAAGTAGCAAGCGAAAGTACACCTCATTATGGGGTGACAAAACAGTCAGCTTTCCTACCTAACATCACTCCCCCTTAACCAGGAAACACACATTTTTCAATCCCCTGTTGCCTCTCACTACTTTTAAGGACACCTTGAGAAGCCTTTGGTCCCTTTGTTTTCTTGAATTGAGCTCTACAAATTTTATTCTTAACATACGGTAGCCTACCAGGTTGGGGTTTTTTTTTTTTTTTCTTCCTGCCCACAATGTTAGGTATGATTTACTGACCCGAGTTATTATTTATCGTTATTCATTTCCTGTCACCGGTGCATTGAAGGTTAATAGAAATGCCAGCATGCTCCTGATTTACTTAGTAAAATATTTGTTCCAAGGCTTTAGGTCAGATGATTGGTGTCTGTGTGAGCTTCAGGTTTATCCATTATGGAGAGCCACCAGACTTGACCTTGAGCCAACAATCCTCATGCTATATATTACTTTAGCAGCCTGACCTTTAGAGACCTAAGATACTCAAGGTAGATTCAACACATGCTTTTCCCATCCATATTGCTGCCAACCTGGTGTATATAAGCAACTGAACTTTGATCAGAACGGTAAGCCAGTTCTGATTTTGTTCCCTGGCCAACTATAAACTAGGTGATAAGCCATTTTCTTTCTTCTTCTTTTTTTAAATAACTCCGATAAGATCAAGTCTCAGAAAATATTTAAGACCAACTGAGAGTCATTTATCAAAGAAAGACGATCTGTGTTGCACAGATGCAGTACATGAAAACTCACTTCTTGGATGTGTTTATGCTATCTAATGACAGCGGGGGGGGGAGGGGAGGGGAGAACCAGTGTGGTGTTGTTGTTAAAGGCTAAAAACCTGGAGGTGGTGAGTTCTAGTCCAGTTTTAGGCATGAAGACAGCTGGGTGACCTTGGGCTAGTCCCCCTCTCTCTCAGCCCTAGGAAGCAGGGTGATTAATTCCACTGATTAATTGTTCCCTGTCAGGAAGTTTCTCCTTAGTTCTAGGTAGAACAGATCAGAACAGAACAGAACAGAACAGAATAGAATGCAGAATGCAGAATGCAGAATGCGGAATGGAATGGAATGGAATGGAATGGAATGGAATGGAATGGAATGGAATGGAATGGAATAGAATAGAATAGAATAGAATAGAATAGAATAGAATAGAATAGAATAGAATAGAATAGAATAGAATAGAATAGAAGCTGGAAGGGACCTTGGAGGTCTTCTAGTCCAGCCCCCTGCTCGAGCAGGAGAACCTATACCATCTCAGACTAGTGACTGTCTAGTCTCTTCTTAAAAACCTCCAGTGATGGAGCACCCACAATGTCTGAAGGCAAACTTGGTTGGATCAGGGTTGGATCTATCCTTGATAAGTGTCAAGGTTCTGACTAATGGAGCACTTCAAAGAACTTCCAGGCATTGTTTATTCTGAAAAGTCTTTAATCATGGACACAATGTCGGCACATCATGGATGGATGCCAAGATCTGAATTTCCTTTTCTTTGCACATTACATTTCAAGCTATTCCCCTCCCCTATTTTGCAGTCATAATTCACATTCTCCAATTAGCCTGAAGGGCAAAGATTCACTTCCGGTTCCTTATCCCGCACTTTCCTATCTTTCTTCTCCCCCCCCCATCAACTGAAATTAACTCTAAAAATACCAGACAGTTCTGCATATCTTGTCAAAGCAATAATATCCTATATCAGCAGCGTTGACAATAAGTTTCCATCCATTGATTCATTTTCCTGAATCAGAATAGAGCTGGAGGGGACCTTGGAGGTCTTCTAGCACAACCCCATGCTCAAGCAGGAGACCCTGTACCATTCCTGTCAAATGGCTGTCCAATCTCTTCTTAAAAACCTCCAGGGATGGAGCACCCACAACTTCTGGAGGCAAGCTGTTCCACTGGTTAATTGTCCTCACTGTCAGGAAATTTCTCCTTAGTTCTAGGTTGCTTTTCTCCTTGATGAGTTTCCATCCGTTGCTTCTTGTCCTGTCTTCAGATGCTTTGGAGAATAGTTTAACCCCCTCTTCTTTGTGGCAACCCCACAAGATTTGAGCTCTATTTACAGATACAGGGGACACACCATTGTATAACCCTTCCAAAATGGTGACTTTCACTCCAGGAGGGTCTCCACTGGAATTATTTCAACTTCTTCAAACTTCCAAGAGATTACTTGGAAATATGATTTGCAGAGCCCCTTAATTCTCTAGAAATATTCTTATGGGTTTACAATTTATTCCTTCAGGGGTGACTTTTTTTCCTTCCTGCTATCCCAATTAAGGTAAAAGCACTTGCTCACTTATTCTCCACCCCTTTATCCTAATACAGAAGCTTTCTAGGAGACAGGAAATTTATGCATTGAGATCTGACAGCCTTGCCTTATTTATTTATACTAAGAGATAAATCAAAACACAGGCCACTCTGCCCAAGAATAAGTTATTCATTATCTGTCCAGTAGGCACATTTGTGAATCAGATGTGGGGGAAAAAAAAGGTATTTCAATTAGAAAGTGCATTGTTGGGCCCTGTTTTACTGCCACAGGCATTAAGCTTTTTCATTGGGGATCACTCAGTTGCCTCCTTATTGGTGTTTGTGTGTTTGATCACCGCTTGACTTCAGGATTCTGCAAAATGGGGTAAAGAAGAATACAAGGTGGTAATTGCTGAAATCAAGAAAGACACAAGTTTTTTTTTTCCATGGTGGGAGAGCATACCTGCTTTGCGAAAGAAAAGGAAAAAGAAACATCGTCAGATGCAAATGAGACGTAGCTGAGGGAGAGATGGAGAAATTGTACAGAGCTTCCACTAAAATAACTGGAAATAAAATATTTTTAAGGGTGGGGATTGGAGAGCCAGGCGACTGGTGTAGTGGTTAGTGCATCCATTTAAAAACTGAGAAACCATGAGTTCTAGTTCTAGTTCTAGTGGTAAGGCCACACTTGGAATACTGCATCACGATGTAAAAAAAGATATTGAGATTCTAGAGTTCTAGAGTGCAGAGAAGAGCAACAAAGATGATCAGGGGACTGGAGGCTAAAACATATAAAGAATGGTTGCTGGAATTGTCTAATTTAATGAAAAAAAAGGACTAGGGGCGACCGGAGAGCAGTCTTCCAATATCTCAGGGGCTGCCACAAAGAAGAGGAGAATCAAACTATTCTCCAAAGCATCTGAAGGCAGGACAAGAAGGAATGTATGGAAACTAACCAAGGAGAGAAGCAACCTGGAACTAAGGAGAAATTTTCTGACAGTGAGAACAATCAACCAATGGAACAATTTGCCTTCAGAAGTTGTGTGAGCTTCATCACTGGAAGCTTTCAAGAAAAGACTGGACAGCCATCTGTCAGGAATGGTGTAGGGTCTCCTGCTTGTGTGGGAAGTTGGACTAGATGACCTCCAAGTCCCTTCCGACTCTTCTATCCTATCCTATCCTATCCTATCCTATCCTATCCTATCCTATCCTATCCTATCCTATATTCTATTCTATTCTATTCTATTCTGTTCTGTTCTGTTCTGTTCTGTTCTGTTCTGTTCTGTTCTGTTCTGTTCTGTTCTGTTCTGTTCTGGTCTATTCTGCATTCCATTCCATTCCGTGATTACAATGTGAGGGTTGCAGAAATCTGGAACGAATATTATAAGCCTCAGCTGATTAGACAGGCCCTAACAATAGTAGATGACTTCCTTGAACACAGAATAATTTGTGCTTTAGAAATTTGGGTTGGGGTTCCAGGTCAGAGGAAATCCAGACAGATCGATCTCCTGGTCATGGAGAAAAAGGATTCATTCCCCTTCCCTGTACCAGGCAAAGAGATGCAGTCGCCTCATGGAGTTAATTGGTTTGTGCTGTCTTTCCCTTTATTGCTGAGTGGTCACAATGCACTGCTGTAATGTTTATAATATTGCAAATGCAAGAGAAAAGCCCACTTTCTCTCTCCTTTGCTCAGAATTATTGCTGTTCTGAATAGGAACCATATCAGATCACGACCCTTCATGCTCGTACTTGGTTGCATAATCAGCCAGATGTTCAGACTTGCTATCGCATTTTTATCCATCTATCGAATCCTTCCCAAGGACCTAAGGAAGCAGATGTTGTTGATTAATAGTATTAAAGGCAATGTGGAAAGAGGTAAGCAGTTCCCAGGCCTTTTGCAGTTGACTGGTGATGATTTTTGTCAATGCCGATAGGGTTCAAGTGGTGCTCCAGATGTTTTGCGTGCAACAGGTGTGATGTGGGCAGGGACGGGTATGGGGCGGGTCATGATAAGATTGCAGGATGGTGCACAAGAAGTCCCACACGGGGGGGGGAGGCATGTGGGGGATGGCGCCGGTCAAGTCGGGTGCACACCTGCATGCAAGGAGTGCCACATAGGTCAGGAAAGGCAAACTCTAGGGAGCAGCATAGATCAGAAAGGCCACATGGGGCAGCATGCACCAGGAAGGGTACACAAGGTTCCTTCCTTCCTTCCTTCCTTCCTTCCTTCCTTCCTTCCTTCCTTCCTTCCTTCCTTTCTTCCTTCCTTCCTTCCTTCCTTCCCTCTCCTTCCTTCCTTCCTTCCTTCCTCCCCTCTCCTTCCTTCCTTCCTTCCCTCTCCCTCTCCCTCCCTTTCTTCCTTCCTTTCCTGCGCCTACCTACCTTCTCTCCCTCCCTCCTTCCCTTCCTTCCTTCCTTCTCCCTCCCTCTCCCTCTCCTTCCCTCCCTTCCTTTCCCACACCTACCTACCCTTCTCCCTCCCTCCCTTCCTTCCTTCCTTCCTTCCTTCCTTCCTTTCCCGCACCTACCTCCTTCTCTCCCTCCTTTCCTTCCTTCCCTCTACCCTCCTCCCTCCCTTCCTTTCTCACACCTACCTACCTACCCTCCCTCCTTTCCTTCCTTCCTTCCTTCCTTCCTTCCTTCCTTCCTTCCTTCCTTTCTCCCTCCCTCCCTCCCTCCCTCCCTTCCAGATAAGATGATCACTACCATCATCTAAGATTCTGCTACTGAATCTGATTTGCATTTAATGTCACAGCAGTTGAACGTATTAGGATTAATAAATAGGCTGGCTTTTAAAAAGCTCTTTCCACTCTCTTATATTTCTTCTATTTAGTCTGTCTTCTGGCGAGCTGAGCAGTCTATTAGCTCCGTGAGGGAAATAGCAGTGAATACTCAACAGACAAGCAAGGTGGCCTAAGGGGAGCTGCAGAGCAACATGCAGCTTGAGTTTGTAACGCACGTTAAAGCTCACAATAAAAAAAAAATCTCCTTTTTTTCTTCTTCAATAAGCGATGGAGGTTTGTTTCTCTCTGAAGGAGAAACCCTACTGGCGAGGCATGATTTTGGACAGATGTGCTGATGATATAGAAGCTCCATTCTTGTGGATAAGGAGAGAAATCCATTGATCTTGCCTACACGTTCAACAAAATCACCTTGGGGTCCCTTCAGGGGCTATTTCCTTTCAGAAGGCGTGAAGCTGATACGTTATAAAGCTCCCCATGAAACAAATAATTCCATGGGTGGGATAACCTAGATCCAAACTTTACTAAAATCATCTGTAGGATATATTCATGCTTTCTGCTGATGCAGAAAGCTTACGTTCCTTCAGTAATTTTGCGGGTCAGTTAACAAGATCAACTGAAAAGAGAAGTTCTGGTATATTACATGTATTTCGTTCCTCATTAAATTCTGAATTGGTTGGTGAATTCCAGAGTCCAGCCAATACTAGATTCCAAGAGAAGAAGGGCTTCTCAGGAGATCCTGGGACACCATTTAAGACTCGTTGGATCTGAGGTTGGAGGAAGAGTAGGGTCTTGGAGTATCTCTGTTGCAACTTATGCAGCCTGCCTATCAGATGCAGTTCAAGCCACACTGCTCATTCTTTGTTGGCACTACATGCCTGCTTATGCAGGGGCACTTGCAAAAAATAACAAACAGAAAGAGAGATTCTGCTAAATAACATCTAAGGTACAGTAAAACGAGGCCAAAAACTGGCAAAAATAATAGTGGACAATCTGAATGATCAGTTCAGGTTGGATCAAAGATTTGAACCAATTCTCTTCAGCAAGTTGAATCCAGTGAATTTCCCGAATAAGCTCAGAATGAAAGGGTGTTTCATACTCAAAGAAAATAATAACAACAACAACAACAACAATAAGAATAAGAATAACAACAACAACAACAACAGAGTTGGAAGGGACCTTGGAGGTCCAACCCCCTGCTCAGGCAGGAATCCCTATACCACTTCAGACAAATGGCTGTCCAGTCTCTTCTTTAAAACTTCCAGTGTTGGAGCATCCACAACTTCTGGAGGCAGGTTGTTCCACTGATTAATTGTTCCCACTGTTAGGAAGTTTCTCCTTGGTTCCAGGTTGCTTCTCTCCTTGATGAGTTTCCATCCGTTGCTTCTTGTCCTGCCTTCAGGCGCTTTGGAGAATAGCTTGACTCCCTCTTCTTTGGGGCAGCCCCCGAGATATTGGGGGATGCCACAAAGAAGAGGGAGTCCAGCTATTCTCCAAATATAGTTCCTTATCATCAGACCTATTCAGAAGCTGCAGTTGGTTTCAGTCTTTTGATCAGACTTTTTCTTTTCAATTTGGAATAGGATTCAGCACCACATCAATTCAGAGAGTCAATCGAATTGCTTGATTTGCTAAGTTCAGAAAACCAAGCTCTCAAGCCGAAACGTAAAATTTTCCCCAAAAACGCCAGTTCTTTTCAGGACCTTTTTGCAACCTTATGCATTTCAAAAGTCCAAAATGGAAAGTATAATTAATCACCAATCGATGACATTTATCGAATAGTATTTAAGATTAACGATAGACAGGGCAATCAAATAGCGAGCAGATGACAGGAAGGTGGGACAAAATAGAATACACCGGAATGGAAAATAGAATAGAATAGAATAGAATAGAATAGGATAGGATAGGATAGGATAGGATAGGATAGGATAGGATAGGATAGGATAGGATAGGGATGGGATGGGATGGGGTGGGGTGGGGTGGGGTGGGATGGGATGGGATAGGATAGGATAGGATAGGATAGGATAGGATAGGATAGGATAGGATAGGATAGGATAGGATGGAATGGAAAATAGAATAGAATAGAATAGAATGGAATGGAATAGGAATAGAATAGAATGCAGAATAGAATAGAATAGAATGCAGAATAGAATAGAATAGAATAGAATAGAATAGAATAGAATAGAATAGAATAGAATAGAATAGAATAGAATAGAATAGAATAGAATAGAATAGAATAGAATAGCAGAATAGATGCAGAATAGAATAGAATGCAGAATAGAATAGAATGCAGAATAGAATGGAATGGAATAGAATAGAATAGAATAGAATAGAATAGAATAGAATAGAATAGAATAGAATAGAATAGAATAGAATAGAATAGAATAGAATAGAATAGAATAGAATAGAATAGAATAGAATAGAATAGAATAGAATAGAATAGAAGCAGAATAGATGCAGAATAGATGCAGAATAGAATAGAATAGAATGCAGAATAGAATAGAATAGAATAGAATAGAATAGAATAGAATAGAATAGAATAGAATAGAATGAAACAAAATTGAAGGGAACAGAATTAAATGGAATGGAGTGGAAGAGAGTGGAATGGAACAGATTGGAGTGGAATAGAATAATGCATTTAATTTAATTTAAAATATCCCTCTCATCCCTGAAATGCTATCTTAGAATAGGAATATGAATCTTGCTTGACTTTATGCATTTTAGTCAAAAATTTCATTTAGGTTTAGGATTTAAAAAAAAACAAAACCTAGATCTTTTTTGCAACTATACCAAATATACATTAACCGCTGTAAATAAATGGGTAATAACTCATCAATATCCTTAGGAAATGTTCTTCCCACTAATTCTCCCCCTCTCCAAGACTTCAATAGTCTTGATTTATGACTCATGTAAATTTTCTAAGTACTGAATCAATGCGACGTCTTTCTGCTCGGCTATCATCCTAAAGCAGGCAAAGCTGAAGCTGATTCCAGTCTTAACCTCTCAAAATGCCCATTTCATGGAAACAGAAATAGATGTAGCTCTTCGGACAATCATCCTTGTTCAAAAGCCCCCATTTCTTTTTTTTTTAAATGCCACCCCTCCAATAAAAATGTGCATGGTGCACGTGTGTCATCTGCGTGTCTGTATTTCGCTCTTAGACACTAGAAGGGGTTACAACTCCATCGTTGTGTTCCCGGCATTGCAACGTAGACGGAATATGGTTTGCAACTGTAGTGGGAAAGGAAGGGGCATCCCCCCCCAAAAAAAATCAATAGGTTCAGTGTAAGCAAACTCAGAACAACCTTTAAAATAATAAGACAAATCAATTCATTTCACAAACGTCTTCATTTCCAAATGCCATTGTTTTGGGTTGCCCGGCTGTCAGTGCTCATGACATTTGAGAAAACCAGATCTTTAATCATTAGAGTACAGAGGGATTTATCATGTAAACGGTCAGGCTAAAAGATGATGCGCCCAGCGAAAGATATCCGGTAACCACAAAAGGAGACGCCAGAGAGGGAGGGAGGTGGGATGGCGTTGGGGCTACGATGGGAATCGAAGGAGGTTGAAAAATACGGGCCGAAGGAAAAAAGGCTCCACATCACGGTGGCGGACAATAAAAAGTAATTATAGAGAAAAATGAAAAGGGTGACTTGCTGTTAGTTGGGAAGAAGGAGGAGGAGGAGGAGGAGGAGGAGGAGGAGAAGGGAATTCTGATCTTTTTTAAAGCTCCGAGTCCATTTTGATATAATTGGTTCCAGAATTATTTATAACATTAATTGCTGCATTATCGACGAGCTGTCAGCCGCGCTGGCAGTTAGTCCATCTTTCTTAGCCGAAGAAGCCAGCTCAGCCCAAATGAGACTGACAAACTAATTATACCCATCTCCCCTTCAGTGACAAATGCAGCTCATCGGAAGCCCTTGCTAGAAATAGGCTTTCATTCTCCCTCCCCCCTTTTTTTATTCACCCCCCCTGAGCCAGACGTGATATCTCAAGGTGCAGATCGCAGCCCAAACTCCGCTCACCAGAGCTATTAGCTCTGAACATCTCACTTGAGCCAAAAAGGAAAAAAAAAAAAGCCCACAACCTTAAGCATCTTATGTTATCAAACTGTATGTCATTCCCTGATACTAGTTTTCAGCAAATGTGCACTGGGCCGTACACATCACTCAAAGCCGTAGCAGAAAGACAGCCCGGACTGAATTAGCCGGTCCTTTTTTCTCCAATAGCCCAGCCAAGTTGCTGACAGCAGTTCCCGGATTCTGCCTTGAGATTTTTATTTTATTTTATTTTATTTTATTTTTTTGCATTGGAGACTGTTAAAACTTCTCAGAATTGATGTGTTATGACTTTGGGTTTCCTGACTCTGAGTGGAGCACACAAGAATTAGACGTGGTAGCGAAGGCGGCTTAAATAAAGGACTTTGAGAGGGTCTTGGGCAGGCAGGGGAGGAAGCTAGGACGCCTGGCAGATAATGCTTAAAATAATGTTGTGTTTTGGGGGGGGCAGACAGGTATCGTTGGACCAAGGAAGGAGAATATTTGTAGCTCGGGGTTGAAATGAGGGGTCCTTGGTGCTCTCTGAGCTGGGTTGTTTTCTTGCGGACGTTTCATTACCCTAACTAGATAACATCAGCAGCACTGATGATGTTACCTAGTTGGGTAATGAAATGTCTGTAAGAAAACAAGCAAGCTCAGAGAGCACCAAGGACCCCAGCAGTCCTCTCCTCCTCCCCCTCTTTTCTGTAAATCCCACCCCCTTCTAGCACTGATGATGTTCCCCAGTTGGGTAATGAAATGTCTGCAAGAAAACAAGCAAGATCAGAGAGCACCAAAGTGATCCTGCAGTGACAGAAGATGGAGATTTCAAATATATACATATATATTAAAAAGGTGAATATTCCAGTAAAGATGTGTCTTCACTCGAGCTGCTCCTTTCCAAAAAATCCCAGCTGAGGAATTTTTTGGGGGGCATAATCTTAAATAAAACGCAAGATCTAGCTCCGAGGTTACGCTTTCTGCCTTTTCAAAAACATTTATGCTTTTTCTTATTTTCAGCGATGAAATGAATTTGAAACTGTGGCTAAGTGGGCCTTTCTCTCTCTCTCTCTCTCTTTTTGTTAGCTGATCAGTTACTAACAGAGTAAACAGAACTGAAACGTGGCACATTTTTACACTTTTATCAAAGTAAACGCCACGGGAGGGGGGGGTTTGAAAAAAAACAACAACAAAACCCCAGCACATAAATTGAGTCTGAAGCTTTTACAAATTGGCTATTTAAACCACTCCATACCTATAAATTGTTCCACGCTGGAGGCCATCTTTCGGTAGCCATTGTTCTCTTATGAAGCAAGACAACGCACCACGGCCAGGGAGAGCTGAGCCCACTATTATATTGGAAAAGATATTAACTGCATATTAAAATATCGCCAAGGATAGGGCGGCCGGAGGTTGAGGTGAGGGAACAGAACAAATTGCAAGACACGAAGAAGAGTTGGCTGGTCCTTCAGATAAATTCCTGACACTCTAACCCAGAAGGGGGAAAACACCTAATTATAATAGATCAAGAATAGTATTAAAGTCAGACAATACTGAGAAGTAGAGAACAGATAAAGGAAGACATAGCACAGTCAACACAGTTAAAAAGGGAAGATTAGATAAGGTGGGGGGAAATCACAGAATTGGAAGGAAGTATTTAGAATACTTTAGAATACTTTAGAAATAATAATAATAACAGAAATAGAAATAGAAATAATAGAAATAGAAATAGAAAGACTGTGGCAAAGGCAAGCAAGGGTAGTACCAATAGTAATAGGCGCCTTGGGTGCAATCCCAAAACAACTGGAGTACTACTTGAACACCATCATCGGCATTGACAAATTCGCCATTAGTCAATTACAAAAGGCAGCCTTACTAGGAACTGCTTCCATCCTGCGACGAGATCTGTAATACCATCAAATATCCACATCTGCCTATCCCAGGTCCTTGGTAAGGACTCGATAGGTAGACAAAAATGCCAAATCCAGTCTAAACATCTGGCTGACTGTGCAATGATCAATAATAACAATAACAATAACAATAACAATAACAATAATAATAATAATAATAATAATAATAATAATAATAATAATAATAATAATAATAATAATAAACAACCAGAGTCCCAGAGCATGTTTTCATAGGGCTGCCCAATAATAAAGTTGGAAGGTACCTTGGAGATCATCTAGTCCAACGCTCTGCTCAGGGAGGAAACCTTATACCATTTCAGACAAATGGCTGTCCAGTCTCTTCTTAAAAACTTCCAGTGTTGGAGCATTCACCGCTTCTGGTGGCAAGTCGTTCCACTGGTTAATTGTTCTAACTGTCAGGAAGTTTCTCCTTAGTTCTAGGTTGCTTCTCTCCTTGATTAGTTTCCATTCGTTGCTTCTTGTCCTGCACTCAGGCGCTTTGGAGAATAGCTAAATACTTTAGTATTTAGTCTTCTGCTCAGAACAGGAATCCAAATTCAAGCAAGCTTGACAGATGCCTGTCTATCTTCCATGCCACTCCAGTGAAGAGGAATCAACTTTTCCAGTTAATTGGTTTTACTTTCAAACTGTTCTGTTAGATCTTCCTAAGATTCAATCAGAATCTGCTTCCCGTTAACTTAGATCCATTATTATGGGAGACAAAAGAGAAATCTAACATCCTCCCAATATTTTACCAATCACCTAATTAATAACTTGGTAAGTTGGAAGCCTCAACTAAATAGGTTGAGGCCATGAGGTCAAAGGGAAATCAGGATCACAAAAATAACTTGAAAAAAATATATAATATATATATATTATTGGTCCTGAGCCTCAGAGCTTTGTTCCAAATGAGTCTTTCATCCAACATTACAGAGTCCTGAAAATAACAGTTATTTGTATCATCAGTACAGCTAACCACAGTTTAGCATTTGTTTAACACATTCAGAAGAAATATATTGTTCTCATTAACTTACCTTAAGTGAAGAGTAAGAAAGAATTAATATCTTTTGTGTCACAGAAGCTTCCAATGAAATGCATGTCAGTCTCAACCCTACACTATTTAGATCTGTTTATTAACTTATTTGGCAATCTTGACAATATTGACAAACTCTTAACTTCAGGCACTCATCGAGAGAGTATTAAATCATTCAACTTTCCAGGTTTAACATTAGATGTTTTTACTTAAATTGCCACACTTGTGACAGTGGTTTTATCCTGCATATAAATCCCTTTATCCATACGGTGAATGGATCCTATTTGGAGAAACCCTTGATTGCATAAACCAAATTTTAACATAAACACCATTAAAGTTTCTGTCTTTGTCTTCTATATTCCCTGAAAAAAAAGCCAAATCAAAGGAGTCAACCAAAAGTCCTGGAGATTACTAAGTATAGCCCAGAGGTCTTCAAACTTGGCCCTTTTATGACTTGTGGACTTCAACTCCCAGAATTCTGGGAGTTGAAGTCCACAAGTCATAAAAGGGCCAAGTTTGAAGACCCCTGGTATAGCTCCATGAACATTATTGCAATGATGAGACTTGTCTTCACGTTCAGTTGGGCCTTCCATGCCCTACTTCAAAATAACGGCAATATATGTAGGAAATCTGAAGATGGTCTTACAACGCGGTACAGTTGGCTCCTAAAGACAGAACAGTTTGCAAATTTGTCAAGATACATTTCATTTTAGTCATTTAATCTAAGATCCTCATTGATAAAGCCGAGCTGGTGGCCCAACGTTTACCTCAGGGCGAACCCTGATCGTGGAACGTGATGCATCTCCTTGAAGCTGACTCTTATTTGAAATATAATAAAGGATGAAATGGTTAAATACATCACTATTGCCAATAATAGGTGTTTGTATAGAAGTCTAAATGGCAGCCAGGCTGCCTAGGCTATTGATTTTACTGTCTAATGGCTGAAAGAGATGTTATCTTGATTAATTAGAAGCCCAAAACAAATGCATCTTCATTCGGTTAAATCTTCTGGCATCGGCTGTCACCTTTTTATTTGCTGTTGTGTGTTGCAGACAGACTGGGAAGATATCTACCGTAAGTCTCCAGGGCAAAAACCAACAGATTTTACTCTAATCACCAGTAAAAGCAGTAAACCTAGCTCCAGATTCTCCAACTCTATTGCTATTTAAATGAATTTTAATATAACACAGGTAGCACAAATAGAAATAATAATAAATGCAACAGCAGCCAATTAGCCACGCCACTAATTCAGTTTGCTTTAAAGGGGAACTAGACTAATTCATGATGGATAAGGCTATTAAAAGCTTGCCAGTCACAGTATATGGCTGTGCCTCTGAGGTACTGCAGTATTTATTCGGGGACCAATATGGTGCGTTGACTAGGAAATCACAGCAGGAGAAAATAAAATAAAAAAAGGCTGTTCCCGTATTTCTGATGGTGACTGTGACGAAGAAGGTCGGAAAAGCAGCACAGGAATGAGAGGGAGGTTAAAGGCCCTCCTATATATATATCCTCCTGCTAATTCTGAAACTCCCATTACTCGCTTTTAAAACTCTGATTAAAAGATCAAACCCGATGGAGAGGTTCTTCCTAATGTTAGCTTAGATTCTCCCCCCCCCAAAACACTTTTTTGTGCATGTGTGTGTGTAAAATCTAAATCTATCGATCCAGGATCTGCTTTCTGGAACCAAAAAATAAAAAAATTGGAGGGGGATAGACTTCATGAAGATTAAGACTTGGAACGTAAAAGGAATAGCAAAAAACATGACTTAATGAGCGAGAGGGAAGATAGGAAATAAAATATGCAGCCTGCCACTGAACATAAGAGAAGGTTATAAAGAGTCTTAATGAAGGTAGACTGAACGTATGAAGTGGGGCTGATGAATACATGCAGGGAAATTAAGGACTCGGTTTAATTATGAGCGAACGGTCCAGAATTGAATAGAATAGAGCTGGAAGGGACCTTGGAGGTCTTCTAGTCCAGCCCCCTGCTCGAGCAGGAGAACCTATACCATTTCAGACAAGTGACTGTCCAGTCACTTCTTAAAAACTTCCAGTGATGGAGCGCCTACGATTTCTGGAGGCAACTTCTGTTCCACTGGTTAATTGTCCTCCCTGTTAGGAAGTTTCTCTTTAATTCCAGGTTGCTTCTCTCTTTGATCAGTTTCCAACCATTGTTTCTTGTCCTGCCCTCTGGTGCTTTGGAGAATAATGTGCCCCCCCTCTTCTTCGGGGCAGCCCCCTCAAATTCATGCCAGAAATCATGAATTGGTCTCGTTTAATGGGGGGGGGGCTATACATAAAAAATTGGAATCAATAGGTTGTCTATTATGCTCCAATAAACAGCAGTAACGCGAGAACGAGAGATGAATTTTGAGAAATATTGTGCAACACTGTGCAGGAATGCAATCCAGGAGGACAGCACTCAATTCGGTAACAGGAAGGTATGAGTGGCCTAGAGTTGGAGCTCTCACCTCACAATCAAGAGGCTGTGAGTTCGATCCTAGGCAGCGGCGGATGTTTCTCTCTCTGGGTGCAATGAGCTATTGTCTGCTGTGAACTCCGCAGAGGCATCAGGAAGAGCAGCCAGCCAGTAAATGCTTGAGCTTCATTCTCCACCCCGATGCAAAGGATTACAAAGTCGTTAAAAGAAAAAGATAACGTGAATAGGTGATTGGGGAACAAGGAGAAAATGAAACTGCGATCTGACTGCGTTGGCTTTTTTGGCAGCTGCAGCACATGGCTGGCTCCTACTTCAGTAATGGTCCACTAGGACAGTGTGACCCCTTTCACAATTACTCCTGTCGATCTAGGTGCTGCTTATTCTATATCTGTGCATTTGTGTTTTTTTTCCTGCCTAGGTTCAGGACCTGATTTTTCTCACCACTGAGCTGCATCTTCTTGCCAAGGGCCAGATGCTCAAGTCTGTCAAGATTCTTCTGAATCTTAAGTCCATCCTCCAAAGTGTTAGCAGTTCCTCTGAGCTTGGTGTCTTCTGCAAATTTCTCGGCTATCAACTCTATGACATATCACAAGGAGACCATTGTTTGTGGTGGAAATGCAATTCCCATGAGTTGCGTGTTCGGAGACTATCAAATGCACTACTCAAATACGGCGATTATTGGCCAATAGCATTTCCAAGATCAGCAAAGGCTGAGTCAGTGCAGCCATCTGCTGTGACCTATTCACTCCCCAGAGAGAGGTCCTGCAACATCTCCCCAACCTTGGAAAATCTATTGTTTCATTAATCCCCACTTCCCAAACCAATAAACGGTTGGCTCTTGGTTCATCTGCTGTATCTCAACAGGTGAAATGTCCTTATTCCCATCTTCAGATTCTCTTTCCTCATTCCTACAAGTTCTATCTACTATGATATCACCATTCCACTACCAAGAAGGTGCCATTAAACAAATGAATATCAACTACTACTTCCAGGACATTAACTGGATATTGATTAACTGTCTTCCTAAGATAGGACTGGTTACTCGGCAACTCAGGATGAGTCTTTATTTTTGAGCACTCAACTGAGAAGAACAGATATCTTCTTGATTACTTTGTGATCTCCTGGAAGCATCTGGATGACCTCTGTTGGAAGAGGATGGTGGAACCTATGGGCTCGCATCCAGAAAATATGTTCCCACGACTCCAGGTGAGGATTTAGTTGCTTCAAACATTGTGAAAAATAATGAGAACTAAATCAAAGGTGCTTTTTCAGGAGGCAACTGGACTTTCTTGTTTTTCTTTGAAGACGTTTCGCTTCTCATTCAAGAAGCTTCTTCAGCTCTGACTGGATGGTGGGGAATGGAAGGATTTATACTCCTTGCAGACAGCTGGTCATTTGCCTTCTTTTGGAGAGTCGTTGAGGTCACTTGGAGGTTTACCTGTGTCCTCAGGGTCACCTGAGTGGTGCAAACGGGTGTGGAGCATTCTTGGAGTTGCTGAAAGGATTGTGTTGTAGACTGGAGATAGAAGGATGTTTTCTGCCCTGGGTCCCTTCACTGTTGAAGACAGGCGCAGGCTGTTGGGGATGAGTCTAGTCAGAGCTGAAGAAGCTTCTTGGATGAGAAGCGAAACGTCTTCAAAGAAAACCAAGAAAGTCCAGTTGCCTCCTGAAAAAGCACCTTTGGGACAACCAGGACCTGGATGACCGAGAATCTCCGTAGAGAATGAGAGCTAAACATCCAGAAGTCATTCAAGGGCATCCATGCAACATTTATGGAAAGAACTGGAGCGTCCTCTCTTAACCTAAGTATTTTGATCCAAATGTTAATTCTTCCAACTCCTGGCACATGGGGTGAAGAAATACCCTTATTATGCTGGGTTTTATTTATCCAATAATTCCCCTCGATTGGTGGGGATGGGGCCCCTGAAATGTCAAGGAATTCGTAGGCAGCTAAATTCTGCACATCAGATTTGAATTCGGCACATCAGAAAGGTCAAAGATAGCCCACCGCTGTCTTTTGCACCAGGCATCTGTTCTCTGAGAAAACGCACCCAACTCTCTTTTACGTTGCTATAAAAGCCTGGTTATTACCGAATATATTTCTAAATGACATGGTTTATTTCACTGCATTCTGATATGTTTAGGAGAAACTCAGGCTGACAGTTAGAGGAGGCAGGAAGAAGGGACAGGAGCGACTTCCCTGCAAACTGAAAATGTCAGCTCTTTCCTTGCTAAGCTACAGAAGCATCCTGGTGAAAAAAACAAAACAAAAAACAAACAAACAAACAAACAAAAAGAGCAGACATAAGAACATTTTTGACATGTGTCACGGACGAAGCCAGTGATGTGGTTCAAGATGACAGCATCTGAGCCACTGAATCTGCCTGCAGGACATTCAAAGTTTGGTGTGTGTCACTTCAAATCCTTGTTATGTCACACTCGAACAAGACTAAAGGAGGGGGGAGGACAAATGGACGCAGGCTACAGCAACAGTCCAGAAACTTAAAACCACGTTCCTTCTCCTCTAACCGCTGCTGGGAAGCGCCTGTGACATTGACCCGGCCATCAAATATCTGGGCTCAGAGAAAGTTAGAATGGATTGTCCTGTTCTCGCTTAATTTCCGCTGAGTGGTGGGCATTCTAGAAATGTCCCATGGAAGCAAACGCCTTGTGCCAATCATTAGGCCAGCGACTCAGTTATTTCCAACAGAACTCCACTCAAACCTTGTTTACTGTAGAAAATCATAACCTACAAATGGATGTATAACTCTCCAACCGAGGATAGTACACTTGGGAATATCTCCTGTTTCTTGGTGATAACTCTGGCCAAAATATGATTTGATTTGTTGTTGTTAGTTGCGAAGTCGTGTCCGACCCATCGCGACCCCATGGACAACGTTCCTCCAGGCCTTCCTGTCCTCCACCATCTTCTGGAGTCCATTTAAGCTCATGCCTACTGCTTCAGTGGCTCCATCCAGCCACCTCATTCTCTGTCGTCCCCTTCTTCTCTTGCCCTCGATCTTTCTCAGCATTAGGCTCTTCTCCAGTGAGTCCTTCCTTCTCATTAGGTGGCCAAAGTACTTCAGTTTCAACTTCAGGATCTGGCCTTCTAAAGAGCAATCGGGGTTGATCTCTTCTAGGACTGACCGGTTTGATCGCCTTGCAGTCCAGGGGACTCGCAGGAGTCTTCTCCAGCACCATAGTTCAAAGGTTTACACAAGCTTTATTGACAACCCCAAATGACTAATTTAGTAATTTAATTGAACGACGAGGAAGAGTAGGAATGATGCAATAGCCATATTCCGGTACTTGAAAGGCTGTCACAAAGAAGGGGGTTAACCTACTCTCTAAAACAACTGAAGGCAGGACAAGAAGTAATGGGGGAAGATTGTTAAAGAGAGAACCAACCCAGAACTAAGGAGAAATTTCCTATCAATGAGAACAATTAATCAATGGAATGGCTTGCCTCCGGAAGCCATGGGTGTATCATCACTGGAGGTTTTTAAGAAGAGAAAGCTTCTGGAATGTCTGGAATGCTATAAGGTCTCCTGTTTGATCAGGGGGCTGGACTAGAAGACCTCCAAGATCCCTTCCAATCCTATTATTCTACATTCTACGTTCTATTATCTAGGAACAGAACTGTTATTGCAGAAGATGGAAGAGATTGTGTCATTTCAAAGCCGCCATTGTTATGCTGAAAGTTTCCTTTCAGTTGTGTTCATCTATGAAATTTGAATTACTATGGCGGTTACGTAGATGGAGAATATATAGGGGTGCGGGGTATAGAAAAGATTGGGGACCGCTGATCAAGAGGTTCACCTATATTTTGGAAGAACCATGGCTTTACTTTGGAGCTGAGATTCCCCTGTCTTTCTTTGTCTACGGAGATACTCCGTCACCCAGGTCATGGTTGTCCCAAAGATGCTTTTTTCACGAGGCAACTGGACTTTCTCGATTTTCTTTGAAGACGTTTCGCTTCTCATCCAAGAAGCTTCTTCAGCTCCATCTTTCTTTGATTTCGCACCCTTTTGCCAACATTTCAATGTAGCCAAGCATTTCCCCACCTTTAAGAAATACTGTTCTGTACAAGGCAGATTCAGAATTCACCACAGCAGTGTGTGTGTGTGTGTGTGTGTGTGAGGGCTAAATAAAGCAGCGAGGTTATTAAAGAAGCCTGGGATAAATTTATGGTCCCTCCCTCGGAGGTGCAGCTCTGGGCGACGGGATAAGGACAACTGGATCACCAAAGCTTCTGAGGTTCTCCCTCCATCATCTCATCAATCAGAGTCAGCCGCCTGCAGGCAGGAGATGAGAAATGGCAGGAACAATAATCTCAAGAACCGGAGAGAAAAATCCTTGAGTTTGTCATTCTTGATGGGCAGTACATCACATCCGCCAACTGCTTATTTCTTTCGGGTGCAGAGGTCACTTTGGGGTGTTTTATATCCCTCACAATCGCCTTCTCGATGACAGCCGGGGAGAAAAGGAGCCATTGCACAGAAGGGTTAAAAGAGGGGACATGAATATAAGCAAATCCATTTTTTTTTGTCTTGTGTCTCTTTCCGGTGTGCATGCACGGGCACACCCCCCCCCACATGGCTAGACCCATGCACAGGCAGGGAAAGGGCAGCTTCAATTCCTTTCATCGCCTCCCCACCTGCCAAAGTGGGGAGCTCTCTGGCTCCCTGCATGCCCCTTACTTTGCCCCCACTTCAGGGACCGGCTCCGGCCCTTGCTGAAGCTGGACGAGGGGGACGTTCCCAAATGTTGTTCAGCATCTTGTGGAGTCAAAACATGTTACCGCAACAAGGTTGTTCCTGTGGCTTCAAGGCAAAATGGAGTCAGATGCCAGAGGGATACTAGAGTTGTGGAAGGTTTTCTCTGGTGAGATTTTACCTGTCTACATATTACATTTTCTTTCTTTCTTTCTTTCTTTCTTTCTTTCTTTCTTTCTTTCTTTCTTTCTTTCTTTCTTTCTTTCTTTCTTTCTTTCTTTCTTTCTTTCTTTCTTTCTTTCTTTCTTTCTTTCTTTCTTTCTTTCTTTCTTTCCTTCCTTCCTTCCTTTCCTTCCTTCTTTCCTTTCCTTCCTTCACTTCTCTCTCCCTCCTTCCTTCCTCATTCCCTCCCTCCTCCTCTCCTCTCCTCTGCTCTCCTCTGCTCTCCTCTCCTCTCCTCTCCTTCCTTCCTTCCTTCCTCCCTCCCCTTCCTTCCTTCCTTCACTTCTCTCTCCCTCCTTCCTTCCTCATTCCCTCCCTCCTCTCCTCTCCTCTCCTCTCCTCTCCTTCCTTCCTTCCTCCCTCCCCTTCCTTCCTTCCTTCCTTCCTTCCTTCCTTCCTTCCTTCCTTCCTCACTTCTCTCTCCCTCCCTCCCCCCCCTCTCCTTCCAGGAGGCAACTGGACTTTCTGTCTTTTTCTTTGAAGATGTTTTGCTTCTCATCCAAGGAGCTTCTTCAGCTCTGACTGGATGGTGGGGAATGGAAGGATTTATACTCCTTGCAGACAACTGGACATTTGCATCCTTTTAGAGAGTCGTTGAGGCCACCTGGAGGTTTACCTGTGTCCTCAGGGTCACCTGAGTGGTGCAAATGGGTGTGGAGCCTTCTTAGCTGCAGGATGTTTTCTGACCTGGGTCCCTTTACTGTTGAAGACAGGCACAGGCTGTTGGGGATGAGTCTGTGTTGTCTGCATCTCAAACTGAAGCACAAATGGTTCCTGTAGTCTGCAATGTTTTTTGGAAATCCACTTATGCTCCCTAACCATTCGAAGGGGGTTCATCCCACATTAAAGTGCATGGCTCAATGTCTGTGGAGATTGATTCTCCATCATCCAGGTCCTGGTTGTCCAAAAGGTGCTTTTTTTTCATGAGGCAACTGGACTTTCTTGTTTTTCTTTGAAGACGTTTCACTTCTCATCCAAGAAGCTTCTTCAGCTCTGACTGGATGGTCCTTGTAAAGTCCAGTTGTAAAGGGTATGTTATCTTTTTTTATATTTTTCATCTAGGAGTGTGGAAGCCCCGGGCTAAAGTAAAGGCCCTTCTCTGGTTGGGAATGTTAAGATGTGTGAGATAACATGTGTCTCTGACTGTCCATCCTGAGAAGCTGAGTAGCATTTCCGCCTCCGTTTACAGAAGAACAGAGTTGGAAATGTTGAAGGAAAAGTCTTCATCATGGTTCAGTCCAAGCCGGGAATAAACAAAATGGCGACTGCTTTTAAAATCCTTTAGGGAAATATATTCTGCCTTTTAAATATTTCCAAAAATATTTCTTTCTCTGGGGGGGGGGGATGACTTTCCGGCTTGGACTGAACCATGATGAAGACCTTTCCTTCAACAATTTGGCACCCAGGATGGGACTCCAAGCTAACCTCTCCAATAAACTGCAACCTTCTTTCTAAAGCAGTCGCCATGTTGTTTATTCCCGGCTTGGACTGAACCATGATGAAGACTTTTCCTTCAACAGAAGGGACCTTGGAGGTCTTCTAGTGTCCAACCTCCTGCTCAAGCAGGAGACCCTTTTGGGACAAATGGCAGCCCAATCTCTTCTTAAAATCTTCCAGCACTCATAACTTCTGGAGGCAGACTGTTCCACTGGTTAATTGTCCTCACTGTCAGGAAGCTTCTCCTTAGTTCCAGGTTGCTTCTCTCCTTGATTAGTTTCCATCCGTTGCTTCTTGTCCTGCCTTTTCGGTGAGCTATTAATTTGGAGGAAGAAAGAAAAAATTGCCCAGACCATTAATCAAATCTATGATCATGGATCCCGCCACATCACCTAGTGACGTGCATGGTACGGAAGAGTTTTTAGGAGACTGAAATTGTTTCCAAGGAAAGTGAAGTAGAAGCTGCTTGAGGAGTTTCAGAAAAACACTTTTCTTTTTTCTTTTTTTATTCCCCTGAGAAAAGCATCCTGGAGACTCATTTCAGCCCCTAAGACCTGCCAAGAGTTAATCGTCCTAAAAGTCACCAAATATAACTGACCGTCCTTTGGTGAAATTGCCGTAAGTGCTGGAGCCATCGGAATGACGGCACAGCGGTACAATTCAGAGATCTGAACTGCGTGAGCTTTAGCGTTTGCAGCCATCCATCCAGTCTATTATTTCTTCACCATTTCCCTAAGTGAAATAAGTTTGCAACCTGCCAAGGAACTGTCAGTTGGTGTAGCTGAGCCGGCTTTCAAATGAAGCTGGGCCTCGTGATCTGAGGGAACAGAACCGAATAGCAGAGTTGGAAGGGACCTTCTAGGTCATCTAGTCCAACCCCCTGCTCTGGCACGAAACTGTATACCATTTCAGACAAAGGGTTGTCCAGTCTCTTCTTGAAAAACCTCCAGCGATGGAGCGCCCGCAACTTCTGGAGGCAAGCCGTTCCACTGGTTTAGAATAATAGAATAACAGAGTTGGAAGGGACCTTGGAGGTCTTCTAGACCAACCCATTGCCCAAGCAGGAGACCCTAGACCATTCCAGACAAATGGCTATCCAGTCTCTTCTTGAAAAACCTCCAGCGATGGAGCGCCCGCAACTTCTGGAGGCAAGCCGTTCCACTGGTTTAGAATAATAGAATAACAGAGTTGGAAAGGACCTTGGAGGTCATCTAGTCCAACCCATTGCCCAAGCAGGAGACCCTAGACCATTCCAGACAAATGGCTATCCAGTCTCTTCTTGAAAACCTCCAGTGATGGATCACCCTCAACTTCTGGAGGCAAGCTGTTCCACTGGTTTAGAATTATAGAATAACAGAGTTGGAAAGGACCTTGGAGGTCATCTAGTCCAACCCCCCACCCAAGCAGGAGACCCTACACCATTTCTGACAAATGGCAGCCCAATGATGAAGCTCCCACAAACTCCGAAGGCAACTTCTGTTCCATTGGTTGTAGGTCCTCCCCTAGGACCACAATTGAGCCCAACTTTTCTGTCATTAAGCGAGACATTTGTCAAGCGAGTTTTTTTACAGCCCCATTTTACGACCGTTCCCACCACCGTTGCTAAGCGAATCGCCACAGCTGATGAGATAGTAACCCGGCCATGAAGTGAATCTGGCTTCCCTCGTTGATTCTGCCTGTCAAAAGGTCGCAAAAGGGGGATCATGTGACACACACACCCCGGGACACATCAACGGTCATAAGTATGAACCAGTTGACAAGCGTCCGGATTTTGATCCCGTGGTGCTGAGGATGGAAACGAATCAAGGAGAGAAGCAACCTGGAGTTAAGGAGAAACTTCCTAACAGAGAGAGGACAATTAACCAGTGGAACAGCTTGCCCCCAGAAGTTGTGGGTGCTCCATCACTGGATGTTTTTAAGAAGAGATTGGACAGCCGCTTGTCAGAAATGGTGTAGGGGTCTCCTGCTCGAGCAGGGGTGGACTAGATGACCTCCAAGGTCCCTTCCAAGTCTGTTATTTTGCATAATCTCGATGCAAGATTTCAAGTATTTTTGTAATCATGAATCGGTGGCTCAAGAACGCAACTGTGAGCAGGGAAGTGGGCTATCCTTAGAAGATCCTTCTTCTCTGAGAACGCCATCAATGTTTCTCGGATCCTGGAAACACTGTCCTGAGCTTGAAGTGACAGATCCTCGGGGAAACAAGGGTTAGGAGCAACGCCAATCTTTTACGAGCTATATTAAATGTCGTATTTACTCCTATTCCCCTCCATCTCGGTAAGGCAAAGCAAAATGCGAGGGGGGGGGATCCCTTTTCCAGGGGAAATCGTGGCCCAGAAAAAGAAGGGAAAATGAATTTCATGACTGGCACGTATCACTCAAAGCAGGCAAGGTGGCATGAATCTTTATCCCCGATGTGCTTCGCTGCCGCAGCTACATAAATTGTTTTTGCTGCGGGAGCGCGCCAGCATAATCTCAACCCCATCATTCATTTCTTTTCCCTCCCTTTTGAAAGCGAGTCACCGGATTTTGTGCTGTCATTCACAGGACCTTTGTCTGTTTGTTTTTCTTTCCCTCCCCTCCGACAATCCATCATCGCTGCAGCTTGCAGTAAAACAAGAAGCACACGGGGGGAAAAAACGGTGAAGTAGGGGATGAAACGCGATTCCCTTCCCCAAGTCCTGTTGTGTTGCTTCATCGTGGTGGAGGGGTTGTTGCTGGGGATGGCTGGTGTGTGTAGGGGTGTGTTCCTGGGAGGATGAAGTGAAGAGGATCAGGAGTGAGATCGAATTTGAGTTGGTCACCAGGACCAGAGATTTACTCTTGATGGAACCATCTTCAGAGAACCTACTGGAATACGTCTTTTGGGCTGCTCTGTGAGTTGTGTTGATGTGGTGCCTTCCTATTGGCTGACTGGTGTGTTGATGGCTGGTTATTGGCTGTCGTTTTCTTGTCCTGCCCAGCCCTCACTTTCTAAGTAATTGATAGGCTGGTGGTAAATCAGCACTCCTGTTGACTGGCGAGTGGCCCGTTTCCCAGGCTTCAATCATTTCCCTGGCTGTTTTTGTCCCTGCTTGTCCAACAATCTTAGTAGCTGGGAAATTGAGTGTGTCATCAGAATTAGTCTGCTATGCTGCGTTCTAATCACTGCGCCACCACGGCTCTTTATGCCACGGCTGTGACCAAAATGTGTACTTATGCAGTAAAAGCACCAATGAAATGTAAATAATCATGACTTACAGTCTGCTTGAGTATTGGAGATCTGCATGACTTCCTCCAATCCACCCTGTAAGCCAGGGGTGTTCAAACTTGGCCCTTTGATGACTTGTGGACTTCAACTCCCAGAATTCCTCAGCCAGGCACACGTTGAAGTCCACAAGTCATCAAAGGGCCAAGTTTGAACACCCCTGCTGTAAGCATTGCTGTTCCATAGTTGGTATCTTCTAATGCTCAGCCTCCGCCATGAACAGTTTTTCAGAGCAGATTCTTCTGGCTGTTCTTGACTCAACTCATAGAAATCTTATTTAAGATCTATTAATTGGTCATTAAACTCAATTACAAGGCAATTCCTTTCTAATCAATTCATGATCTGTCGCATAAAAAGCTTCCCACGTGGAGGATTTAGCTTGGGAAAAAAAGGCAACTGTGTGGGGGACACGGTCAAGGGGTATATGAAAAGAAAGAGAACAGGGAAGAGATTTTGATTTTCTCCAAATGCAAGGACCAGGGGCCTCTAATGAAACAGATTTGAAGATTTAGGACAGACGACTTCAAGTATTTCTTCAAACAGCGCGCAGTTCAGCTGTGAAATTCATTACATGGGTAATTTGTTTGGTTTGAAAAGGAAATGGCTAAATTCATGACGAACGGACTCATCCGGAGGTATTGGTCTTGACAATTCAGTGTTATGTTGGAGGCACCGTGCAGTGGAAAAATGAGAGGGATACATCTCCATCTTCTCTTTTTGAAGATCGCATAGAGCAGGGGTCTTCAAACTTGGCCCTTTGATGTCCTGTGGACTTCAACTCCCAGAATTCCTCAGCCAGGCACGCTGTGGTTTTCTTCACACATCATTGGGGGGGGGGGTATATATATCTATATCTATATATCTACATATATCTATATCTATATCTATATCTATATATCTATCTATCTATCTTCGCACAAGCACGAAGCCGAAGACACCAGCCTGAAGATGGCGAGTGGGACCTCGTCGAAACGTCGCCAAGACACTCTCAATCTTACACGGGAAAAGACCTGAATACGCCAAGACCTGCGTATATATATATATATATATATAATGGCATCACCCAGAAGATGGCTTTGCATGTAAAATGGAGGTGGGTCTTTTATGAAACAGTAACAGCCTCCTTCATGACTTTTTTTGACCTCCCTCCTGTAGATACCCCCCTACCCGAACTCTCCAGCATCCTCTGTTTTTGCCCTCATCAAAAGCAGAAGGTTGAGATATAACTAGTCCCTTCCACAGATTTTTAACTTCCCAAATTCCTTCCAGTCATGCTTCAACACGGCCGCCGCCGCCCTCCAGGTTTCTCAAGAAACCACTCTTCCAGATGTTAAATGTTAAACCATGTTTATTTTTCTCTGCAAGCAGCAGCACAACCCCGCCGTGCCCTCCACGCATTCTTCGCGGGCCCACCTGAAATATTTAATTCCTGTGGAAAATCAAGTTGGATGAGGAAGTGATGCCCTTTAACAGCGCCAGCTGCACCGTTCTTTTTCGACAGACGTGTAGATTTCACACTCAACAGGCTGCAGCCAGGAGGAGAGACTTCTCGTCCGACCGTCTGAGCATGCTCAGTGAGAGCCAGGTGTGACCTTTTGCCAGCAACATTGGGGTCAGGCAATCCATCATGGTGTCCCTGCTGTCAGGTCTGGTGCTTTGCTGCGGCCGTCTGTCACCGGGGTGGATGGGACCTGCTTAGAGGCAATCATGTCAAAATCTATGTGTCTACTCAAGCACACGCTGAAGGATGCTTTTGACAGGCCTGGCCAAGTCGGCAGGAGATAACCGGATTTACACTTCCTCTTTCTTTCCCTTCTACCAGTTGAACGCCGGGTGTGTCTATGTGGATGTGTGGTGTGTACCTCTTGGTCTGCAGATGCAAACGCATGATGTGTGGGTAGCACAGGACAAGAGGCAGGGCTATGCAGAACCACCTCTTGATCTTCAAAGCTGGTCATCACGAATGAATCGGTTGCCTTCCGAATGCTTCCCATAGTAGACATAACGACACTTCCCCAAAACACCTGGAGCAGAGAAAGAGAAAGAGAAACGGTTACGGCGTTGGGTATAACGCAAGCCCGTACAGGGGACGGGAATGAGTATAAAAACTGAGTTTCCTTCAATCTTGTATTTGAATATTCGATATCTTAAGGCCTGGACCAGACTAGGTTTTTCTGCTTTATCTTTGAGGCAAAGGAACAAGATCAATACTTCTCTTTTAGAATAGAATATCTTTATTGTCATTGTGTAACTCACAACGAAATTAATTCTTTCCCCATCTCTTTGTTTAAATAGGATGTAAATTTCCAGAACATGGGAAGGAATCTGATTTTCCTCTCCAGGGCCACCCTTGCATCTGTTATACGGATTCGTACGCCTTTCTTAAGCATTCAATCCACATGTAGATACCTAGTATGGTAAGCATTTGTAGCAGCTAGAACAGGAATCCATGATATATTCATTCCATATTTACCCAACTTGTTGTTAAAATACAACATACATTCAGGTGAAATTCCCTGGGAATTCTATTCTAAATCTTCACATTCTGTTTCAGAGAAATATAATATAGAATTAGGTGTGGACCACAACTTCTATAATTTCTGATCACTGAAATGCTAGTTGGAATCAAAATACATGGAAGATTCTTGGATAAGCGATCTTGACAAACTTGAACAATGGGCCCTATCCAACAAAATGAGTTTCAATGTGGAGAAAAGCAAAATCTTACACTTAGGCAAGAAAAACCAAAGGAACAAATACAGACTGTGTGAGACCTGGCTCAAAAACAACAACTGTGAGAGGGACCTTGTAGTCCTAGTGGACGATCACTTGACTATGTGTGTGTGCAGTGTGCAGCAGCAGCCAAAAAAGCTAATACAATCCTGGGTTGTATAAACAGAGGCATAGGATCAAGATCACGCGAAGTATTAGTACCGCTTTATAAAGCCCTAGTAAGACCACACCTGGAATACTGCAGCCAATTTTGGTCACCATATCACAAAAAAGATGTTGAGAGTTTGGAAAAAATCCAGAGAAGAGCAACTAAGATGATCCAAGGCCTGGAGACCAAAACATACGAAGAACGGCTGCGGAACTTGGGTTTGACTAGTCTAAGGAAAAGAAGAAATAGGGGAGACATGATAGTGGTGTTCCAGTATCTGAGGGGCTGCCACAAGGCAGAGGGGGCCAGGTTGTTCACCAAAGCACCAGAGGGAAGGACGAGAAACAATGGATGGAAACTAATCAAGGAGAGAAGCAACCTGGAATTAAGGAGAAACTTCCCAAAAGTGAGGACAATCAACCAGTGGAACAGCTTGCCTCCAGAAATCGTGGACGCTCCATCACTGGAGGTTTTTAAGAAGAGACTGGACAGCCACTTGTCTGAAATGGTATAGGTTCTCCTTCTTTAGCAGGGGGCTGGACTAGAAGACCTCCAAGGTCCCTTCCAGCTTTATTCTATTCTAACACTTTGATAGAAACAAATGTCTATTTGTTTATAAATCTGTTCTATCCCGTTTCTGGATTTTAAAAAGAACGCAATAATTCTATTTAAATAAATATTTGATTATGCTTTCCTTCCAAAATATGCCTCTATATCTTTTTTAAAAAGCCTTTCTAAAAGTATCATATATTAATAGATAGTAAAATAATGTTCATTTTGGCCTTTTTTTTGGGGGGGGGAGATCATTGTAAAGTTCAAAGACACGCAAAATCGGAAGGATGTTCCACTGATCTGTACATTAGTCCAGAAAGCAGTGTTCTTCCCTTCGTCGGATTTTGAAATGTAGGCCAACAAAATTAAATTAATCCTTAAGCATGTTTAACTTCAGACTGAATTTTGTTTTAGACAAAAAAAAAAAAAACATTGACAAAGGGTATACATTCAATTGGAAAGTCCTGTAACTGCAACTGAAATTTTTTTCATTGCGAGCTCTGTTTTCAATTCTTGCCACTTCCAGATTAATCTTGATCTACCGGATCACAGCTAAGCCATCCATATTCCTTCTGCTTTCCAAGGATTCCCAGAAAATTCCCAACCTGATAAACATAACGAGCGCTGAGTGTATTCAGTTGAATTCAATGAGTGGATGCCTTTTAGCAGACATGTACAGATCTGAAGATATTTTGAAAGGTGTCTTCCGAAAGAATTAGTTTTCAAATCTGAAAACTAACATATTTGGAAACACCTAATTTGGGAGATAATGTAATATATATATAATATGCACAATATTATATGCATATAATTCCTCACTTTATGCATATAATATGCATATAATAATGCATATAATATGCATATAATAATTCCTCACAATATGCATATAATTCCTCACAAATACCGTAAGCTTCCTGATTAAAAAAATAAATACTTGCTTTTCTTCAGAGATTAAGGCAGAAATAAATAGATTAGATTGATGGATGAAGGACTGGGAAGGTAACGCATGTTATCAGAAATAGATAAATCCCTCCACTAATTTTTCTGGGAGTCACCATCCATGAAAAACAGGGCTTTTATCTTCCAGAATAACTTTTCATGACAAACACGGAAGCTATCACTGCTTCTCTTTCCCCCATGAGGCTACCCAGAGCTGTCGATTTTAAGTATCGAAATTTAAAGACCATGAAGTGTATTTTTATTAGCATGAGTTGTCTTTTATTAACAACATTCCTCAAGTTCCTTTGGCAGATGGGACTGATAAAGCCGTCCTTAAAGTTGATACTGGGGTTATTTTTTGGGGGGGGGTTTCCCTCTTTTGGCGCCTGGGATGGAGGCTGTTTATGGAAATGGTGGCGCATGGGGCCCTCTTTGATGAATGCATCTGACGGGCGATGTGGTGTCATGGCTCGGAAAAGGAGACAAAGGAGGCCACGTAGTAATATTGTCACTGATCTCTTGACAGCAAAACAGATCCTGCCGTCACCGTCCCGATTTTTAAATAGACATCAAGCGCGTTCAAAG
This sequence comes from Azemiops feae, assembly GCA_023970755.1. Lineage (NCBI taxonomy): Eukaryota > Metazoa > Chordata > Lepidosauria > Squamata > Viperidae > Azemiops > Azemiops feae. Next base: position 87,098 of record JALGBA010001933.1, on the reverse strand, counting down.
GCGAAAGGCCAGGCTTCCAATCAAGGCGACGATTGGGGTAGAGTGGCTCTTTGGACAATAACTCGATCCGAGAAGACACTGTCAGGATTGGAGACAAGCCTGGAATTGTGTGCGGTGACACAAAACAGACGCACAGGACAGAGATACTGGTGCCGTATTGCGCCACGTATATTCTGACACCGTCGCCGGCGCTAACGAAACCTGACATCCTTTCCTATCGCTTAGAATATTCTTTGTGGTTCCTGCAGTTTTCTTTTTTTTTCCCCTTTAACTTCCCCAGCCATCATCACAAACTCCAGTGGTTGTTTCTGAAGTTCCTGGCAGGCCTCGGCTGTCACGGGTTTTTGGGGTTTTTTTTTTTCTTTCAATCCGAGAGGCCTTAAGGATAACCTCAGTCACTCCAAATTTGGGATTTGTGGCAGAAGCGCTCCCGTTTTTCTAGGCCATCTGGGCGACGTGAGGTGATCTGGACACCAACGTGTGAGGAGCTGTCACCTCAAATAAAGTCCTTCGCCAGGGATGGCCCTCCGTTCCAGGGACCCCGGGCAAGGAGAGGTTGGACGGTCTCTGGCAGCAAAAGAAATGAAATCCAGCTGTGCTGCTGCTGTTGGCCTGGGGAGAAAGGGACTTCTGACTGTTAAAGTCAGCTGGGTTGTTTTTTTTCTCTTCCTTTTTTCAACTCCTTCGGTTGAGACGGTTGTTTAAATGAATGATGTGTTGTGTTCAAGGAGGAGCATCTACTAAGGAGCGCAGCTTCGGTTCCATTACTGGGTGGTTTATGTTCACATTTTTTTTTTCTCTCTGTGTGTGTGTATTCATGTCTGTGTGTGTGTTTTTTTCTTTTTGCTCAGAGGTCCCTGATAAAAGCCAAGCTAAAAACAGTCTCCGTGGGAATGACTACTATTTATTTTTTTTAATCAGGAAGTTTACGGTATTTGTAAAGCAATAATCTCCCTTATCGTTTTTCGTGAGGTGACAAAGAGGCCTGCATCCTTTTTTTGTACACTGAGAGGCAGACTCACAAGGATTTATGCTCACACGCAGACACACACGGTCACATCCTGTCCCCTTCCCACTCGCAGCAGTTGAGAAAAGTCTGCAAATGGCCGGAGCTTGGGGGCTTTAAGAAGAACATTTGGGGGGAAAAGGTCTTTCTTTCCTAATATTTCTCCTTATACACACACACAAAGAGAGAGAGAGAGAGAGAGAGAGAGAGAGAGAGAGAGAGAGAGAGAGAGAGAGAGAGAGAGAGAGAGAGAGAGAGAGAGATGGCCAACCTATAATGCCCAACGTGGCATTTTTAATTAAAATATCCAGCGCTGGACCTGATAAGCGAAATATAGTCCCAATACAAGGAGAATTGGGAGCCTGAAAAATGACAAAATCCCCTCCCTTGAAGGATCATTCCTCTCCAAATGAAGCACCTAATTTTTCTTAAGTAGCCTCTTCCACCGTCACCCGTAAGCTGCTGAAAGTATAATTATGAAAAAAATTGCACAGGGGGGGAGGGGGAAGATTCATTTTTAAATGCACTCTTTATCTTTTAAATGTTTTCCCTCTGCGGAATGGATGTTCTAATTATACTGAGTAAGTAACAATCTAGCCATCGTTGGTGTGTGCGGAGGTATCTGTCTCACTCAAACCGTACATTGGGCTGTCAGGACGAGAGACCTACTGGAGGAGGGTGTGTGTGTGTGGGGGGGGGGAGGAGAGGCAGGAAGGGAGATGCAATTATCCTCATAAAGAAAATACATGCATGCAGGACAACCCAAGTTTAAAAAATGCATTAAAAATGAGCGTGCAGCGCTCAAAACTCTTGAATATTTAAACTACAATGTACACACTTGCTGGTTGGAAATAAAAAGGCATACTTTCAGGGTAGGATTAAATTTCAATTGCAATTAGTATTAAACACTGGAACAATTTGATATAATGGTGGCTTCAACATTCTTCTAAATAGAGAAATTCTATTCTATTCTATTCTATTCTATTCTATTCTATTCTATTCTATTCTATTCTATTCTATTCTATTCTATTCTATTCTATTCTATTCTATTCTATTCTATTCTAATCTACTCTACTCTACTCTACTCTATATTCTATTCTATTATTCTATTTTATTCTATTCTATTCTATTCTATTCTATTCTATTCTATTACTCTACTCTACTCTACTCTATTCTATTCTATTACTCTACTCTACTCTACTTTACTCTATTCTATTCTATTGTCCAAAATGGTATAGGGTTTCCTGCGTGAGCAGGGGGTTGGACTAGATGACCTCCAAGGTCCCTTCCAACATTGTTGTTGTTGTTGTTGTTGTTGTTGTTGTTGTTGTTGTTGTTATTATTATTATTATTATTATTATTATTATTATTACATTCCACTCTATTCTACCATTCCAATCCATTCCATTTTCTATTCTATATTCCATTCCACTCCACTCAACCTTTCCATTCTCCTCTCCTCTCCCCTCCTCCCCACCACTTGTCCAGAAAAACAAGCTCTAAAACAGCTCATATCTTTTCTCAAAGGATAAACTCCAGCGCAGTCAAGTGGTCCTTGTGATCACTTTAGCAGCAGTTTAGCCTTGTGGAAGACTGAAAGTGGATTAATGCCACAGGTACCCCACAAATGATCAACCAGTAGGTTACATAAAAGGCATAATAGTTTCTCCAAATGGAAATACTAATCTGATAAAGGATGTTCCTCCAAAGTCATGACCTACCCGTAACCTGGTCACCCAGTTCCAGCAATGAATGCAAAAACCTTTCGGTATTTTGGATCTGAATGACTTAGTCCTTGCCTCTTCTTGCACAATTCCTAGAGCCTCCTATAGGGAAAGGAGACAGATGTCCACAATTGTTGTTGTTGTTGTTAGTTGCGAAGTCGTGTCCGACCCATCGCGACCCCATGGACAACGTTCCTCCAGGCCTTCCTGTCCTCTACCATCTTCTGGAGTCCATTGAAGCTCACGCCTACTGCTTCAGTGACTCCCTCCAGCCACCTCATTCTCTGTCGTCCCCTTCTTCTATTGCCCTCAATCTTTCCCAGCATCAGGCTCTTCTCCAGTGAGTCCTTCCTTCTCATTAGGTGGCCAAAGTACTTGAGTTTCAACTTCAGGATCTGGCCTTCTAAAGAGCAATCGGGGTTGATCTCTTCTAGGACTGACCGGTTTGATCGCCTTGCAGCCCAGGGGACTCGCAGGAGTCTTCTCCAGCACCATAGTTCAAAGGCCTCAATTCTTTGGCGCTCAGCCTTTCTTATGGTCCAGCTTTCACAGCCATACAGTCCACAATTGTATTGGCCACAATTTCTGTGACCAGAGAAGAGAGGGTTGACTTATTCTCCAAAGCACCAGAGGGCAGGACAAGAAACAACAGATGGAAACTAATCAAGGAGAGAACCAACCTGGAATTAAGGAAAAACGTCCTAACAGTGAGGACAATTAACTAGTGTAACAGCTGGCCTCCAGAAGTTATGGGTGCTTCATCATTAGAGGTTTTCAAGAGAAGACTGGACAGCCATTTATGTGAAATGGTATGGAGTCATCTGTTTGAGCAGGGGGTTGGACTAGAAGACCTCCAAGATCCCTTCCAACCCTATTCTTCTATGTTCTAAATGTATAGGGAGCTGCTTTTACGATTTGACTGTAAAGTTCAGTCCAGGTTGGGGAACCCTTCAAATTATTTGAAAGCTTCAGTTGGTGCAAAATTAAACTGCTTAGTCTTTAATCAAACAGATTCTTTCTATTTTAAAGTAACTTAATAAGTTATCATTTTGTTTTGTTTTATCATTTTCTTTCACGGCCAAAGGCAAACAGTAATTCCCAGTTTTAAATCTTGAAAATGCGAAGTAATCTAGGTCCAGCGGTGTGCTGGAGGCAGCTTTCACAAGCTTAGGAGAGCCTCAAATGTTGCACATTGGTTGAGTCTTAACACCTAACACGCCAACATATGCGGACCTCAACTCCCAGAAGTCTTAAGGCATGGGGGCTGGGGAATTCTGGGAACTGAAGTCCACATATCTGAAGGCATGCTGGCTGGAGAATTCTGGAAGTTGCAATCCACACATCTTAAAGTTGTCAAGTTTGAAAACACTGAACCGGGCCAAAGGGAAACTGCAGTGATGGTTCTGTAAAAACTCGTCGTCAAGCTGACGAGTGATTAAAAGCGTTTCAGTATTTCCGCTGCAGCTTCGGATGAAATGGGTATCCTTTCTCTGAAAAAGAATGAAAGAAAGCAGACGTCCAGGAATTTTAATTTTTTTAAATAACTACACATAACTGTGTCTGGCAAGTTTTAGGTTTGATTTGGTTTAGGCCCAGTGCATGGAAACAAACAGACCAGCAGATGTTTAATAATCAACCATACCATGCCAACAGTTCTTTTTATGTCATCGTAATGGAGTCAGGCTACAGACAGTGGTTTGCTTTCTTTGACCCAGGCTGAGACACAGTTTAAGGCTCTCTAATGCATTAAGGATCTGAGCCATTAGGTTAACAGATTAAAGAGGAGGGGGAGAAAGCATGAATGTTTCCATTACACATATCCTTGCAGGGAAACAAACAGCACACTGTGCCTTAGATGTCACACACAGGACTTCATTTTGCAAAGAGAACAAAAAAAATAAAAAATAAAGCAGCTCTTCCTTCTGGAATGACAGTGGCGTGATCTTTGCCCAGCTTTCTACAGCTCCACGAACAGAGGTCCTTTCAGAGAAATTATTGCAATTATTTAAATAGCTGAGTAGAAGTTTGTAGGAAAAGCTATGTAGTCTCTCTCTCTCTCTCTCTTTCTCTCTCTCTCTGTAAAAAGATTACATTTCTTTTCTTTTCTTCTTAAGGTCCAGTGTGTGCTAATGGGATGTGGAGCAGAAACTCTTCCCGTTGTTGCTGAACTACAATTTTAGAGCATCCATCACCCTTTCCCATACTGGCTGTGTCTTCTGTGAGTAACAGAATAACACAGTTGGAAGGGGCCTTGGAGGTCTTCTAGTCCAACCCCTTGCTCAGGCAGGAGACCCTATACCATTCCAGACAAATGTCCAACCTCTTCTTAAAAAGTTACAGTCCAGCAAAAGATGTTGAGACTCTATAAAGAGTACAGAGAAGAGCAACAAAGATGATTAGAGGACTGGAGGCTAAAACATAGAAGGAACGGTTGCTGGAATTGGGTATGTCTGGTTTAATGAAGAGAAGGACGAGGGGAGACATGATAGCCGTCTTCCAATATCTCAGGGGCTGCCCCAAAGAAGAGGGAGTCAAGCTATTCTCCAAAGCACCTGAAGGCAGGACAAGAAGCAACAGATGGAAACTAATCAAGAAGAGAAGCAACCTAGAACTAAGGAGAAACTTCCTGACAGTGAGGACAATCAATCAGTGGAACAACCTGCCTCCAGAAGCTGTGAATGCTCCAACACTGGAAGTTTTTAAGAAGAGACTGGACAGCTATTTGTCCAAAATGGTATAGGGTCTTCTGCCTGAGCAGGGGGTTGGACTAGATGACCTCCAAGGTCCCTTCCAACTTTATTATTATTATTATTAACAGTTTCTCGCCCTCCTCACATTATAAACGTCTGGCATAAGAGATCAGTTTTTTTGCAGGGAGAGAGGTGTGAAGATCAGAAGAATTTAATAATTGATAGCAGAGAGATTTTGCTAAATGAACCTCATTCATGCACGTTAGCTGGTCCAGATGCAGTTAGTCTCATTTTAGGATACACGTCCTGTGCCAAGTGTGATTCATCCAACTTTCTCGCTGTTTTCCTTTCGTTTAATCAAGCTTTCATTTACATGTTTGCCGCTGGTCCACGTTCCATCGCTGAGCAACTGTGCTTACGTATAATAATAGCGGTTCAAGGTGAAGACATCGGAAACCGCAAAACCCCTTTCTATCCCTAGTTATAAAGACATGACGAAACTTTGGAACCGAGAATGGAAGCAGGAACTTGCTAACTCTTCTTCGTTGCCAAGAGGGAAGGGCAAAGCAGGAGGCTGGCAACCTTTACTGATTGTGTAGCCTAAAAGCCAATTCTTTACCTGTTTTGTAAGGTTTGCATTTAAATGTGGAAGGGTGGGGGAATTCTCCCCACCTGGCCGAGCGCTAGGAACAATTTCTCAAGTGTTTCCACGTGAATCGGTGTAAGTTGCCACGTTGCCCTCTGGAGTACATACAAATGGGTGGCTCAGCAGATGGCATCAAAACATGGTCATATTTAGATAGAAGACCACAAGGAAAACCCTAGAGCTAGGCACTCGAGTGGGAAGTTTAAAAACTAGGCCGGCAAATCACTTGCACTTTGCTGCCAACAAATAATAAATGGATTTGTCCGTGAAGTCACCAGAAGTCAAGCAAGTCTCCGTAGAGACTCAGAGAAAACATATACTGTAATATCGTCATCGTCACCACCATCATCATAATTTTAGCCATGGTCCGTCCACTGCAGGATGAAGGCCTCTTCCGCATGTTTCCAACCAACACGGTCCTGAGCTTCCTCTTCCTCTTCCTCTTCCTCTTCCGGTTGGGCCTGCAGGACTTGGCTGATGTCGTCGCTCCGTCTTTTTTAAGGTCTCTTTCGTGGACGCTTTTGATCAAGCGGGATCCGTTCTATGACCGCCTTGGTCCACCTGCCCTCAGTTCTTCTTGCTGTGTGACCAGCCCTTATATATAAGTTTTTCCCGCTCAGACCGGTCTGGTTAATGCACCTTGGTATTTTGACTGCTATACTGCGGTTCTACTTATAATCACTTTTGCCTTGCAGGCTCAAGTCGCTACTGCGATACATTACAAATTCAGTTGTTTTGTTTTGTCAACAAAAAAAGAAATTTGAATAGATAGATAGATAGATAGATGGATAAATAGATAGATAGATAGGTATAGATATATTGATAGATATATTGATAGATATATAGATAGATAGATAGATAGATAGATAGATAGATAGATAGATAGATAGATAGATAGATAGATAGATAGATAGATAGATAGATAGATAGATAGATAGATAGATAGATAGATATAGATAGATAGATAGATAGATAGATAGATAGATAGATAGATAGATAGATAGATAGATAGATATAGATAGATAGATAGATAGATAGATAGATAGATAGGATAGGATGGATGGATATGGATGGATGGATGGATGGATGGATGATGGAGATAGATAGATAGATAGATAGATAGATAGATAGATAGATAGATAGATAGATAGATAGATAGATAGATAGATAGATAGATAGATAGATAGATAGATAGATAGATAGATAGATAGATAGATAGATAGATAGATGGATGGATGGATAGATAGATAGATATAGATATATAGATAGATATATTGATATAGGTATAGATATAGATAGATAGATAGATAGATAGATAGATAGATAGATAGATAGATAGATAGATAGATAGATAGATAGATAGATATAATTTATATCTATCTATCTATCTATCTATCTATCTATCTATCTATCTATCTATCTATCTATCTATCTATCTATCTATCATCTATGTCTGTCAGTCTATCTGTCTGTCTGTCATTTCTGCAGCAGGCAGACATAGAGAAGAGCTTAAAGCATAGCAGCCATTACAGTCACATTTTATTGATGGAAGTTGATTTTTTTTTTGCATTACAAATTATGCCTAAAGATACATCCCTAAAGATATGGCCCCTTTCCAATAAGTCTCTCTCTCTCTCTCTCTCTCTCTCTGTCTCTCTCTCTCTCTCTCTCTCTCTCTCTCTCTCTCTCTCTCTCTCTCTCTGTGTATATAAGGGAAAGCGAGTTCCAAAGGTCAAAGAAATCTATCCCCACCTAAACTGAAGACCTTGACCACTAGAGGGCAGCATTAATTTGTCAAAGGAAGAAACCAAAGCTACAGACTAAATTATTCTTCTACTAACTAGGACAATTAAAGCAATCCCGTTTGCTGCCATCACAGTCCACTTTATGCTTTGTAAGGGTCTGTGGTTTCAATTTGTAAATTCGTAGCTTCCAGCTGATGGCTAGAAAGCTGACTTGTGGGAGAATGAAAAATCCCGCTCGCTCTCTATCTTTGTGCCAAGGCAGGGCGAAGAAAAATAGAACAGTTTTGTCCAGTGTAAGAAAAAAAATAAAAATTAAAAAACAACAACAACATCATGACCATCAACATGTATTCTGGAGTCTAAGCAAATGTTAAGGTGAATTTCTAAATCTTACACAGCAGAAACAATTTGAAGGCACAGGTTGAATACCAATAAGTCGTGGTATCTCCCTAGATCAGGGGTAGGCAACCTTGGCTCTTTTATGACTCGTGGACTTCAACTCCCAGAATTCCTGAGCCAGCATGGCTCAGCTTGGAAACCTCTCCCTTTCCCCTCAGCATGGCTGGCTCAGGAATTCTGGGAGTTGAAGTCCACGAGTCATAAAAGAGCCAAGGTTGCCTACCCCTGCCCTAGATAATGGATATTATGATCATCTTTCCTTCTGGGGTGGACTAGATCTTCATTCAGGTCCCTAGCAAGCTGTGGTTACCTCTTCATCCCTCCCCCATAAGATGTAAACTCCATAAGACCTTCTGTGCAATGGGCAGCCCTTTGCAGTTGAAGTTCCATTGGATGTTCCTGTTTGCAAGGAAGACTTGAGCACTTGAGCACTCAGCAAAGGCAAACGTTTGATGGTTTATTGAGTATCTTGTCTGTTTCTAGAAGCTCAAGGCAGTGCATCATCAGCCCAGAATCACACAATGAACTTTCCTGCTTGAGGATGGACTTCAACCAAAGTCAACCAAGGACGGAGAATCTCCATAGACATTTAGCTATGCACTTTGGGATGAACCCCCTTCGAATGGTGAGGGAGCATGAACGGATTTCCAGAAAACATTGCAGACCCCAGGAACCATTTGTGCTTCGGTCTGAGATGCAGACAACACAGACTCATCCCCAACAGCCTGCGCCTGTCTTTAACAGGGAAGGGACACATCCTGTAGCCAAGAAGGCTCCACACCCATTTGCACCACTCAGGTGACCCTGAGGACACAGGTAAACCTCCATGGGGACTCAAGGACTCTCTAAAAAGAACACAAATGACCAGCTGTCTGCAAGGAGTATAAATCCTTCCATTCCCCACCATCCAGTCAGAGCTGAAGAAGCTTCTTGGATGAGAAGCGAAACGTCTTCAAGGAAAAACAAGGAAGTCCAGTTGCCTCCTGAAAAAGCACCTTTGGGACAACCAGGACCTGGATGACGGAGAATCTCCGTAGACATCCTTAATTTGGTTGCAGATTTAATCCCTGTTTTAGGGGCCTGTAATGATATTTATATTTACTTCAAACAATATAATTGTCTATTTTCCTTTCCCTTCAAACCATACTGGGCAGGTTGCAATAAGTGATCGCCTAGATATACCAAGATATATTTTGGCCCCTCAATGTGAGAAGTGGGTGTGTGGGTGGAAACAAGCCACAGTGAGTTTTATTATTGCAGCATTGTCAGTCTCGACACAAAACAGAAGTTATGGGCCTGTATTAAGGGAAAATGCCAGACAGCATTAGCATTAAGACAGGCACCTGTCAATTCTTTCCCCAAGTCAATTCTTAGATGCCTGGGAGCACCTTCCCATAATGATTTTCAAAGCTGGTCTGAAGGCATAAGGTAGTCCTTGACTTACGGCCACAATATTGTGATGAACATAGAACATAGAATAATAGGGTTGGAAGGGAACTTGAAGGTCACCTAGTCCAACCCCCTGCTCAAGCAGGAGACCCTATACCATTTAAGACAAATGGCTGTCCAGTCTTTTCTTAAAAACCACCAGAGATGGAGCACCCACAACATCTGGAGGCAAGCTGTTCCACTGGTTAATTGTCCTCATTGTTAGGATGTTTCTCCTTAATTCCAGGTTACTTCTCTCCTTGGTTAGTTTCCATCCGTTGCTTCTTGTCCTGCCTTCAGATGTTTTGGAGAATAGGTTTACCCCTTCTTCTTTGTGGCAACCGTTCTTCATATGTGTTAGTCTCCAGGCCTTTAATCATCCTAGTTGCTCTTCTCTGTACTTCTTTGCACACAAGTCCTTCTTCAGATTCTGGTGTTGGCACCACCTACCTCAGACAGCACCCTCAGAACTCAAGTTCCTTTACTTTTGATGCAGAATAGCATGTATATTATAAAAATGGCCCTTACCCTGCAGACATTAGTCTGTTGCCTGACAAATCACACACTACATGTTGTTTTAACAAAGAGGAAGAAAGCATGGTGGGTGGGTAACCTTTCACCATCAAAGCTTAGGAACGCAATAAAACAGCCCCCTTGTGAGAGAATGTCATATAAGGCTCCTTATAGCTGAGAATTAAAGTAATCGTTTGAAAAAAACCCAAGTGATCATTCCCAACAGGCTGAAGGACGCAAACGCCTTCGTTCCCCCCCCCCATTTACATTTGTGTATCATCCGTGCTTCAAAACGCAACCCGTGAATAACACACAAACCACAGTATAGAAAGCGTCGAGGCGCAAGCCCGATACTTAAAATCCAACACACCCCCATTGTCGTGGCATGAAATGCACACCCAGCAGGAACGGTTCCAGTTGACAGACGCGCAATGAAGGCATGGCAGACGAAAACGTATTAATTATATTCCTCCGCGATTAAGATCGTTAACAGTTGAGATTCCCCTCATTGTCCCAGGCTGCTGTTGGCTTCAAAAATTCATGCTGGGGTTGAGAGGGTGGGTGGGTAGGTTGTGTATGTGTGTGGGGGGGGGGGCGTTTAGAAAGGGGTTGAAATTGCCAAGGATTGTCTTGGCATAATCTTGTGTTTGTGACATGCTTCCTGGCCTAGTCAACATCGTGAGATGGTGGTGAAGGATAAAACCAGAGAGAAGTATAAACCAGGGAGAAATGGAAAGGAAAGGGGGGTGGGGGGGCAAGGGGGGGGATCAGAAATTTGGGTCCAAAGGGGCTATTTGATCTCCATGAGTCAGGTGTGAAAACAGACCTTTTCAAATGCGCCTTTCTTAGCGACTTAAGGCAACGCAACTGGGAGAATTCACAGCACCCTTGCCTTATGGGAAACGCAAAGACATACAACTAGTCCTCGAACTTACAACAGATTGTTTAGTGACTGTTCAAAGTTACAATGGCACTTGTAAGGGACTTACGACCATTTTTTCACAGTTAACGACTTTTTTTGCAGCATCCCCCCTGGGTAGCCTGATCAAAGTTCAGACGCTTGGCGACCAGCTCATACTTACGACCGTCGCCATGTCTCAAGGTCACGTGATCCGCTTTCGCGACCTCCCGACAAACAAAAATCAACGGGGGGAAGCCAGGTTTGCTTAACAACCGGGATTGCTTAGTGACCAGCTTCAGTGGTCCACTTTTCACAACTGTGGCTAACAAGGTCGTAAAATGGGGCAAAACTCCCTTAATGACAGAAATTTTGGACTCTGTTGTGATCGTAACTCAAGGATTATCTGTACTTTAATAATAATAATAATAATAATAATAACAATAATAACAACAACAACAACAACAACAACAACATAACACCCCGGACTTAACAATTGTCGATAAGAAAAACAAAAAAGTCTGGATAGTGGACGTGGCAATGCCTGGAGACAGCAGAATAGACGAGAAAGAACTGGAGAAGATAACAAAATACAAAGACCTACAAATAGAAATAGAAAGACTGTGGCAAAGGCAAGCAAGGGTGGCACCAATAGTAATAGGCGCCTTGGGTGCCATCCCAAAACAACTGGAGCACCACTTGAACACCATCATCGGCATTGACAAATTCGCCATTAGTCAGTTGCAAAAGGCAGCCTTACTAGGAACTGCTTTCATCCTGTGACGAGATCTGTAATACCATCAAACATCCACATCTGCCTATCCCAGGTCGATAGGTAGACAAAAATGCCAAATCCAGTCTGAACATCTGGCTGACTGTGCGATGATTAATAATAATAATAATAATAATAATAATAATAATAATAATAATAATAATAATAATAATAATAATAATAATAATAATAATAATAATAATAATAATAATAATAGTAATAATAGTAGTAATAATAGTAGTAATAATAGTAATAATAGTAGTAATAGTAGTAATAATAGTAGTAGTAATAGTAATAATAATAACAGTAGTAGTAATAATAATAATAATAGTAATAATAGTAATAATAATAATAGTAATAATAATAGTAGTAGTAATAGTAGTAATAGTAGTAATAATAGTAGTAGTAATAATATTAATAGTGGTAATAGTGGTAATAGTAGTAGTAGTAGTAGTAATAATAATAATAATAATAATAATAATAATAATAATAATAATAATAATAATAATAATAATAATAATAATAATAATAATAATAATAATAATAATAATAATAATAATAATAAACCAGAGCCCCAGAGCATGTTTTCATAGGGCTGCCCAATATTTGATATCACATGATTGAGAGGAATTTTCCGAACTGGCCACATCCGGAGTGAAACTTCCTTTTTTCTCATATATTTGTTTTCCTTTGGAACGTTTCATGAAACCAATTTCCGATCACGGTTTGACCCACAAAACCAGGGATTCCTCCCAAACAGAGCAGCTGATCTGATCTTTTCTCCCACCTGAATATCAGCCTCTCGATATGTAGTGCAATATTTGAATGATCGGCAATGGGTTAAAAGTTCTGATTCTGGTAACCTTTCTCTAATTTTGGCTCGGGCCAAAAACAAAGAAAAGAAAAATCCAGCGTAAATAGGAACGCAATTGTCAAATTTGCACACTCATTCTTGTCCTGTTTGGGCCTAGGAGTATCTCAGGAGGGGATGGAGCTGCCTGTGCCTAAAATTAGAATTTCATAGCATTTGATGCCTATATATATATATATTCTCCAGATAATGTATAATTGATAGCTTGCATTTACTGACATGGCTGGTATACAGATGTAAATGTTATTATAGCTTTTATATTTTATGTTCTCTCTGAAATATCATTTTGCCTTTGAATAATAACCCTGTTCACATTTGGGGGGGAGCTGGAAGACAAGATGGCTGTTTGCCCCCCCCCCTCTTTCTTTCTCCCTCTCTCTCTTTCTTTCTCTCTCTCTCTGTCTCTGTGTGTCTTTCTCTCTCTCTCTCTCTCTCTTTCTCCCTCTCCCTCTCTCTTTCTCTCTCTCTGTGTGTTTCTCTCTCTCTCTCTCTCTTCTGTATGTGTGTATTTGCCTGTGTGTTATCTTTCCAGGGGAATATGAATTAGGTTTCGGGTGTCATATATTTCTTTAAAGTAATTTGGAATTTTAGGATATAGGATTTCCCGTGATGGATAGGCTGCCTGGATGAGCTACATCCCATTTAAAATAACTGTACTCGTACATGCTTACATCTGTCCTGGCTCGTAATTCACTTTCACATTGGGTTATAGATGTCTGTATTCAGTGAGTCTGCCTCCCCTTCAGGTATTATTTCAGCCCTTTGAGATAATAAGGAAAGTTTAATTGCGTTGTTAATTGATTTTTTTTGCACAACATTATTACCTTGATTGATTGCCGAGTTGATGAAAATGTTAGACACAGGCAGCGTAAAGTATCAGCTCTGGCAAAGAGTGGGAGCCTTGTGGAGAATAGATAACCTTGACGTGAAGAGCAGTATCCTTCAGATATGTCTTCTCTTGACATATTGATGGCCCTCGAAAAGGGAAAAGTTGATTGTATGCAGAATGCAATCATTAAACCCACTTCAGCTAGCTCTTGATTAATTTGTTTTTTTTTTCCCCTGAAAGATCTAGTTAAAGAGAAGTTCTCACCTGTATCAACAGCCACTCTTTTCCCAGATATCAGAATTTCTTTTCAAAGTGTCTCGCAACAGAAAAAAAAGGATGAGGCTGTGCTGAGCCCTTAGGATCAGGGAAGGCCCAAAATACTTGTGGGTTGCCCCAAGGAAGAGGGAGTCAAGCTATTCTCCAAAGCACCAGAGGGCGGGAGAAGAAGCCATGGATGGAAACTCATCAAGGAGAGAAGCAACCTGGAACTAAGGGGGAATTTCCTGGCAGTTGGAACAATTAACCAGTGGAACTGGCTTGCCTTCAGAAGTTGTTCCTGCTCCATTACTGGAGGTTTCTAAGAAGAAATTGGAGATCCGTTTTTCTGGAACGGTAAAGGGTCTCCCGCTTGAGCAGGAGGTTGGACTAGAAGACCTCCAAGGTCCCTTCTAACTCTTTATACTGAGACTGAGACTTAAAACAGTCTCACATGATAGCAGTCTTCCAGTGTTTGAGGGGCTGTCACAAAGAAGAGGGTTTCAATTTATTTTCCAAAGCACCCAGAAGGCAGGACAAGAAACAATGGATGGAAACTACTCAGAGAAGCAACCTAGAATTGAGGAGAAACTTTCCAACAGGGAAGACAATCAACCAGTGCAATAGCTTTGCCTTCAGAAGTTGTGGGTGCTCCATCACTGGATGGCTTTAAAGAAGAGATTGGACAGCCATTTGTCTGGAATGGTCTAGGGTCTCCACCTTGAGCAGAGGGTTGGACTAGAAGACCTCCAAGGGCCCTTCCGATTCTGTAATTCTGTTGTTTTGAAACTGTTGAGAAACTCCCCAGCTGGGTAGGAAAGAGAGGTCAAGCAGAGACCTAGCCTGGAGTCCTTGCACAGCATAAGCCTGACACACAAACACACACACCCATAAACATTAACTGGTTATTCCCAGGGGAAGGCTTGCAGACTGGGGAAATTCTTGTAATATAGACAGGACACAATAAAGTTTTAGACTTGGCTTTTCATGAGTGGATCTGGTTGCTGGTCCCTGACTAGAAAACCTCCAACTCTGTTATTCTATTCTACCTCTGAACCTGCTTCATTTCTGGATTCGCATCCCACCGCCAGAAAAAAGTCATGCTGAGGAACATAAAAAAAAAAAAAGAAAGAAAAGAAAAGAGGAAATGAAACAAAAGTCTCCTTAGGACAAGCGTGGTAGTAGCTTTGATGCCCTTGGAGTAACTGGATCGCTGGTGTAACTTTGCAGGTTGGCTGGGCACAATAACTCGCCGAGCTAAAGTAATCTACATTTGCTGGGAGTATATGCTATTTAATCAGTCAGTTATGCAATGTAATTGAAGTGTAGCTCCTGGTGACTGTATGGACAAATGCCCTCCATATCACCTATTCCAGCATCTCCCAGAGACACATCCCTGATATATATATATCCCTGATCCTATCTCTCCACCTTGGTGACTGTTTTCTGGTTTTTCTTTTCTCCACCATGCAAGCATAATTGTTTCTCCTAGTCCATCATCCACTTTCATCACAAATGCAAAGTATCTGAGTTATGCTTATGGATCTTCAGGGAATAGTCAACAACAACAACAACAATAATAATAATAGAGTTGGAAAGGACCTTGGAGGTCTTATAGTCCAACCGCTGCTCAGGCAGGAGACCCTAAACCATATCAGACAGGTGATTTTCCAGTCTCTTCTTAAAAATCTCCAGTGATGAAGCACCCACTACTTCTGGAGGCAGGTTGTTCCACTGATTAATTGTCCTCACTGTTAGGAAATTTCTCCTTAGTTCTAGGTTGCTTCTCTCCTTGATTAGTTTCCACCCATTGCTTCTTGTCCGGCCTTCAGGTGCTTTGGAGAACAGCTTGACTCCCTCTTCTTTGGGGCAACCCCTGAGATATTGGAAGACTGTTATCATGTCACCCTGAGTCCTTCTCCTCATTAAACTAGACATACCCAATTCCAGCAACCGTTCTTCGTATGTTTTAGCCTCCAGCCCCCTGATCATCTTTGTTGCTCTTCTCTGCACCCTTTCTAGAGTCTCCACATCTTTTTTACATCGTGGTGACCAAAACTGGATGCAGTATTCCAAGTGTGACCTTGGGATTTATTTGGTTCAGGACTGTTGGATTATTCTTCTTGGAGCCCACTCTACCCTTAGTAATGTCCTATCTCCTTAGCAGCCATTTTTCCTCACTAGAACAACAATGGCTTCCTCATCTATGTTACGAAGAGTTAAGTAGGTAAAAATGGCAGCTATAGACAGGAGTTTCTTAAAACCATGATCGGGTTAAGAAGCCTGAATCCTGACAATGGAGAGGTTGCAGATGATCCAGGCTAGGAGAGAAGCCAGCCAGAAGCCAGAGCAAATTATGGCCAACTCATCGGTGCAGCCATTGCATCTGGCCGACTTTTATAGTTTGGTTCATATTCCCCGATATTACTGGGAAATTTTTTTTTTTAAAGAAATTTTATTTTACCTTCAAACGCCAAAACATACTGTGTTCAAAACTAGGGTAGAGAATGACTGCACCCTGCCCCTACACACACACACATGCACACAAGCACATGCACACACAAACACATGTACTTTTCTTTACGGCAAAGTTGAACAAACCGGCAGAAATCAGAAATTTAGGGTCTCCGATTGCAATTAATAGTAGGCGGTTTGGAAAGCGGATGCCCAGCGATGACTTTACTCCGACTTGAAAGCTCTGTGCAAAAAACAACAACAACAACACCAGGTTCTAAAGCTCATTTCCTTGTTTCCCCTTGTCTCATCAAGTCGTCCGTGTGAAAACGAGATGGCGAGCAGGCTAATTATAAAGTCTCCCAGAAGTAAAACTTGTGAAAAGAGCTCGTCGCGAATAAACCTGCTCACGGGGAGAGAATATCTGGCGGTGGGTCTGGTTCATATTTTCCCATTAAACGCCCATTACAAGCGTCCCTAGTTAAACTGGTTTACAGCCCCGCCAGAAATGGAGTTAACATTTCCATTCCGTGGAGGGTTGCCGAGTGTTAAAAAAAACACACACACACACAAAAAAAACAGCACAATGTTGCTTTCAAACGTGGCTGCTTATCCTTGCCTTTGTCTCTATTGGCATTTTCCCACCACCCCCCCCTCCTCATTTCTCCCCCCCCCCCCCGCTTTTCATTTTCGTGCATGTCAGCCCATCTCTCATCAACCACAAAAGAAGTTGAATGCAAGGCTTACAAAGTTTAGGGCTGACATTTGCTCTCTACAATAAAAATATTTCTCCAATTAACATAAATACTTTCTTATGATACTGGACTGGCTACAAGCAGCCGTTTTCCCTCTGATGTTTATTAATCCAAACATGCACAGGCTGCATGTTTCCAACTTCGGCGTATTGATTACTTTTAAATGCTACCATATAACCCATGGCATCGGAAGATTAATTTGCGTCACTTTTTCATCTGTAATTCATTAGCCCATTTATTCTTTACAACCACATGGGCTATCCAAGAAAATGCGCAGGCCATTTTTCCTCTGGCACCGGGCTTTGGGAACAGGTTGGGCGAGTTTGGTGCTGCATACAATCAGATACAATACCCCCCCCCCCTCTCACACACACACACAACATACACACAGCCTCTTAACTGCTTGGCTTTTCAAAAGTTCAAGTTGGGAAACCTCAGAGCAGGGAGCAGAGAGGAGGAGAGGCGAGGGAGGGAGCCTCGGAAGCCCCCCCCCCCCAAGCTAGGAAACAAAAAAGGGGGCAAAATATACAGCCTTTGAGATTTCACTCAGTTGGTCCGACTGTCTTTTCATCCGTGGACTCTAGCTTCTTATTTTTTCCATCAAGTTAAAATAGCTGGAGATTCATTGATGGTCGGGGCTGTAATGTAAGGAGTCATGTGCCTTTCCACTGAGTCCACCATATTTTTTCCTAGACTAGACTAAACCCTGTAGAAATTGACCCGCAGGTTTGGGGGAAACCTGGTGGCTCTTAACCCAAAGATAAGAAACCACCTTTGCGACTTTCTCCGGCCTTCCTTCTGGAGTTTGGGCCATGTTTTTGTTAGGTTCAGTGCCCAACTGAATAGACTGCACATGACAGGGTTGGAAGGACCTTGGAGGTCTTCTAGTCCAACCCCACTGCCAATAAATGGCTGTCCCGTCTCTTCTTAAAAACCTCCATGATGGGCACGCCCCAGCCTTCTGGCGGCAGGTGTTCACTGGTGTATTGTTCTCAGAAGTTCTAGATTTGGATCTCTCTTTAAATGATCTTCCACCGTGATCACTAGATTTATCACTAGCTTTTCTCAAGGTTTATAGAAAACAATGTCTGGATTCATCCCGCGTTCTTTGTGGATAAGAAAGTACAGTGAAATATGAACCTTGGATGGTTGGAAATTAATCACGAGAGATCAACCTGGAATTAAGGAGAAACTTCCTGACAGTGAGGACAATTAATCAGAGGAACATAAGTTGCCTTCAGAGGTTGTGGGTGCTTAATCACTGGAGGTTTTAGAAGAGATTGGACAGCTATTTGTCCTGATGTAATAGGGTCTCTGCTTGAGCAGGGGGTTGACTAGAAGACTCCAAGGTCCTTCCGCTTTATTCTATTTTCTATTCTATGCTATTCTATTCTAGTCTATTCTATTCTATTCTATTCTATTCTACTCCATTCTATTCCATTCCATTCCATTGCCATTCCACTCCACTCACCTCACTCCACTCCACTCCACTCTATCTATTCATATTCTATTTCTATTCTATTCTATTCTATTCTATTCTATATTATTAGGCAGCTTCTTTCTCAGGCAAATGCCCCCCCACCAAAGAGAGAGAGAGAGAGATTTAACTGACTCTGGAAAGTCAAACATTGTAAAAAGTCTTTCAGAGGGATGCAGCACTCTTTGAAATTGCTAAGATATTGGCCTGTGGTCAGAGGACTCAAATGTTTTGTCTGAAAATAGTCAACAGGGCTTCAAGAAACGTGTTGAGAAGAAGAAAGACACACGTTAACTGCCAAAGATTTGAGAAAAGAATCAAACGGTAGCTACCATGAACCCATTCATCCTCAGTGCTGTCAATTCCGGAACTGCCACCTACCTGGAGTGTCCCAAACGTACAAGGTGTTCAGTGCTTCCTAATAATTATGCAACAGACTTGATATGGGGTGTTTGATCTCCTTATGTGCACACCTTCCTCATTACACCAATACCATCCTCTGATATGCCTCATATCCGCTACGCCTTCAGGTTTTCATACCAGCTTGGAGGCTGACATATGCATGAAATGACTACATGACAAAATACTCACTTAGCTAATAATTGTGCCCGCAGGCGTAAGTGATCACCAAAAGGTTTTTCAGTAACAGAAAATGTTTGCGGTGGCATTGATTTGTGTGTGTGGTTATTACCGCAGTAATATAGATTGAGAATTTCGCAAGCAGGCATTTCGTAGATTCCAGAATTTTTCAAATTTTGCTTTGATGGTGGGATACACCTTTGCGTATGTCAGTGGTCTAGCTTTTTTTTGGGGGGTGAGAGCTAGTGATTCTGTGATTTGATGACCTAAGCTTCAGTCTTCAACTCGGATTTCCCTTGCCATATGCTCTACAATCACACACACACGTGCACACAACACCAAGCACACACCATTCCCTATTTTAGCAGGGCATTATCATAAAGGATAAAATAAGGAAATATCTGGTTATCAAGATGCATTGCCAGCAAAAAAAAATAACATAGAAGGGTCTCTTCCGGTTAGACAATGGAATAATTGCGTTTATCTCTACTTTGTTTCGTGATATGCATTTGCTGAGAGGGAGAAAACACAATTTTGTGTTAACACATGAGTGAAATTGAAATAAGCAATGTGGTGTTAATTTGAGATCCAATTTTGACGGACGGAAAGAACTAACGTGGATGGAGGAGAGGAGGAGGAGAACTCAAGGAATGCATTTTAGAACACAGAATCACGGGCTGAAAAGGAACTCAAGGTCATCTATCCACCTTCTTCTCAAGGCAGCAGACTTTATACCATCCAGGTTAATGGTTGTCCATCTATTTTTGCAACCTCCAGAAAGGAGCACCCACGCGAGAAAGCTGTTCCACTGATAATTGTTCTCCCTGTCCGAAAAATTTGCACCCGCAGTCTAGATCTAAACCCATCCCATTAACTGTACTAGCATATCCCGCCCATGCCTTTTGTGCTATATTGTCCTGCAAAGTATGTTTTTAATAAAATAAATAATAAACCCCTGCAATACATGTAAATATCACAGCTCTCAATTGCGACAATGAAACTTCTACCAGGGGAAAAAAGGCAGACCTCACCAAGAACAATCAGCGATCGGAGAGAAAGAAGCAGAACAACAGAGGCGCCACTGCTTCGCCTTCAGGCATGCATCCCATTTGTTCCAGCACTAGTCAATCAGAATAGAGCTGGAAGGGAGCCTGGAGGTCTTCTAGTCAGACCCCCTCCTCAAGCAGCGAGCCTATACCCATTTCAGACAATGGTGGTCCAATCTCTTCTTGAATGCCTCCAGTGTTGGAGGACCCACAACGCCTGAAGGCAAGTTCTGATCCTCTGGTTATTGTCCTCACTTGGTTCGGAAGTTTCTCCTTTTCATCCCAAGGTGCTTCTCTCCTTTATGAGTTTTGTGTTCTTGTCTTGCCTTCTGGTGCTTTGGAAAGATAAGTTGACCCCCCCCTCATCAAATACCCTCAAATACTGAATACTGCTATTAAACATGATCCAGCGTGTGCGCAGCCAGCAAAAAGCTAATACAATCCTTGGTTGTACAAAAAGGCATAGAATCAAAATCACGTGAGTATTAGTACCGCTTTATAAAGCCTTGTAAGCCACACCTTGGAGCTGGCATCGCTTCGGGTTACCACATTACAAAAAAGATGTTGAGCCTTTTGGAAAAGTGCAGAGAAGAGCACTAAGGTGATTAAGAAGATACTGGACAGCCACTTGCTGAAATGGGTATAGGTTCTCCTTCTTTAGGCAGGGGGTTGGACTAGAAGACCTCCAAGGTCCCTTCCAGCTCTATTCTGATTGACTGAAATCATCAGCCGTGGTGCTACACCTAATACTTAGCCAAGGTATCGGATCTCTTCACAGTCGACTTTCACTGCAGATCTTCCCCCCCTCCCCTCAACACCACACACACACATGCAGGATATCATTTGACAGCCCAGATCTCTGCTTGGGGTCTCCGTTTGAGTCAATCATGAGTTAAGACTTTTGCTGTCCTCGTCTCACGATCACTCATCGCAGTTTGAACTTTCGATGGTTTGTATTTGTGACTTGATGTTGCACTACGCTCAGCAACAAGAGAACAATGGTAGATTAAGGCCTATTTCATAAAGTTGCGTTTAACTTCTTCCAACAAAATTATTGTTATAAATTATATTTTTCCCCCCCCCCCGTGCAATGATTCTAGCAAATCAGCCTTCAATTATGGGGTGTAACATGCATTTGGTCTTATTTCCTGGTATTAAGCACCCTCTTTGAACTCTTGAGTTTTAAGAGTTTAGTTCTCTAGTCCCGCAATCTTTAATAATCGGGTTCCAGTTCTTCATATTCTTCTTCCCGACCCCCGCCTTCCTACTTACACACGCACGTTGAAGCTAGCCTTTGCCTTAAGCTATCCCCCCCCCACCGCCGCATTCCTTCAAGATATCATTGTTGGTGTTTCAAAACAGACAATTAATACGCGAAAATTTAATTTTGCGCTTCTGCAATATGTCCTGCACGCTCTGCGTCAATTGTTTCCCTGCGTGGAGCTAGGGAGAGGAAACCAAAGCCCAGAAAAGCAGAAAATGGGCTTATTTTGAGAACTTCCAAATCTCTCCCTAAGCCAGACTCCTCTTTCTTAAATCTCTCCCTGCCTGGTGCCCCATATAAGGTGGGGTTTTTCTGAGCTTGGGTACCGAGGGCCACTTTCCTCTTTCCTTGCCGAACTGAGAAGGTGGCGCACCCAGCAACTTGGCTTTTTTCAAAAACATTAAGCAGGTCGGATCTGATATACTTGGAGACTACCAGAAACTCAGCCTTGTCGGGCCCCGTGGAGGAAGTCCAAAAGGAAAGCCAAGAACCAGAAAAACAACAGAAAATCTCTTGGCCTATTGTTTCCAAAAATAGGAAGTCCAAAAGGAAATTGCAGGAAAATTGCAGAGAACTTGTCCCAGGCAATTTGCCTGGAATTAACAAGGGCTGGCTGGCAGGAAGGGAGGGAGGAGGGAGGGAAGGGAGGGAGAGAGGAAGGGAGGAGGGAGGAGAGAGGGAGGAAGGAAGGAAGGAAGGAAGGAAGGAGGGAGGGAGGGGGGAAGGAGGAAGAGATGAAGTGAGGGGAGGGAGGAAGGAAGGGAGAAAGAGGGAAAGGAAGGAGGGAGGGAGGGAGGAGGGAGGGGGAAGAGGGAGGAGGGAGGAAGGGAGGAAAGAAGGAAGGAGGGAGGGAGGGAGGAAAGAGAGGAAGGAAGGCGGGGGAGGGAGGGAGCGAGGGAGGGGGGAGGGAGGAAGGGAGGGAGGGAGGAAGGAACCCAAAGTGGGACGGAGCCCATTAAATGGCTGATATGGGGGTGTGTTGTCACCGAGGGAGGGGTGGGAGTTATTATTTTATTATTTTTTAAATAAAACATTTTATTATTTTTAATATTTGTATTATTATTTTTATTCCTTCTACATTGTGTTTTTGTTTTCTGCAAGCCACCAAGAGTTGCCATGAGTGAGCTGGTGGCTACGTAATTTTTCCAAAATAAAGAAGGAAGGAAGGAAGGAAGGAAAGAAGGAAGAAAAGAAGGAAAGAAGGAAAGAAGGAAGAAGGAAAGAAGAAGGAAAGAAGAAGGAAAGAAGGAAGGAAAACTTTTGAACTCACATCCTGACCTCAAATAGAAGTACATGAGTTGCATAGGCTGAAACACATGAAAATGGAACTGGGATTTGGTCATGCAGTTGCAACCTCGGTCTTCACTTTTTTCACCACACACAAACACACCACCACCAGTCTTTGGCAGACGCCTGGGAGACTACAGCAAAGGAGGATGACTTCTCCAAAGTCTTTCCTCAGCCTTTGCAAGACAATTTGCCTCTGGAGACCACTCGTCCTTCCTACTGTTTCTCTGCAGCGATATTTCTCCACTAATATGCTCGTTCCATTCCTAATGAAGTCCAGGCTTCTAACACTCTCCATGCATTTCCCAATTACATTAAGCTCGCTAGGTATATTTTCTATAGCCGATTAACGCCGTGCAAAACAACAAATTGCCAAATTCCAGCAGATCCCAGAATAGGGAGCACATGGTCTCCCCCGTAGCTACGTTTTAGCATTCCCGACGGGCAGAGTTGCTGGGTGCTCACTGATGGGCCATCAAGCCAAGTGCCACGCATGGGAACACATGTGAAAAGGTGGCGCGTGAAGGAATGGCACCACAAAGTACGTTTTTGGCATCTCGTACAGCAAGGAGAGATAGAAGAAAAAGTGAGAAATTTACTTATATGTGTGGGAAAATATGAGAGTGGGACAGCGGTTTGTTGCTAAGGGAAGCCCCAGTTTCTGAAAACAGCAGAAAGAGCGCAGAATTAAAGTAATAGCCAAGTAATTTTTAGGCAATAATCAGATGAGCATAAAAAATAGCAATAGCACTTAGACTTATATACCGCTTCACCATGCTTTACAGCCCTCTCTAAGCGGTTTACAGATTCAGCCTCTTGGCCCCCAACAATCTGGGTCCTTATTTTATTGACCTCAGAAAGAAGGATGGAAGGCTGAGTCAACCTTGAGCTCATTGGGATTGAACTGCTAACGGTTGGCAGAATTAGCCTGCAATACTGCATTCTAACCACTGCACCACCACGGCTCTTATAAATTATGTAAAAATAATATAATAAACATGATAACTTTAATTCAAAGCCTGGTTTGTTGTTGCAGGTTTTTTTTTTAAAAGAAAAGTCCATCTTGAGAAGTTTTCGAAAACTTCTTTCCAGCTTCTTCCCAAGCTTTGGGAAAGGACTGGTGCAGTGATATAAACAAGTGGGAAGTGATGTGTTCAGAACACACCACAGTGCCATTATATGTTTGTCCACGCTAGTTACAATGATTCAGAAAGGATTAAGTAATCAGCTGTGTATAATCCATAAAGAGCTTTGGGTGCCTGAAATCCCAACTTGTGTGGGAGAAGGAGTGGCAGAATCTGGGGGAGGAGTTAAAAGAGGGACCAGCCTAGAATCCCTACGTAGCCACAAGTGGACTAAATCTACATACACACAAATTCCAGCCCTTATTTAACTCCAAGCAGGTGCAAACCAAACCAAACCATTACATACATACATAGATACATAGATACATGCATACATATGTACGTATGTACATATGTACATACATACACACATACATATGGACATATGCATTTGTATCTTCACAAGTGCACTTGGTCTTTTGCCCTGACAACTTGCTTATTTAGGGTATAAAATATCTTTTACTATTTCCTATTCCTTAATCACCACTATCCATTTTGCATATTTTGGGCTGGAAATAGAATATTTAACTCTGTTCCAGAAAAATAGCGGTTTCCAATATTATTACCAATGGTTATCAATGCTAATACAATGAAGAATACACATATCTATCTATTCTGGGATAGCTGTGCTGAAAATCCACAGATGAACCAACTGAGTGGTTGAAGGTTGCAATGCCCGGGAATCTAATTTACTCAAGCTAGTGGCAGAAAATAATGAATTTGTTATCATTAAAGCCGTCAGACCAGGGCTGAAAAAAACAAAATCTGGAAGACCACTAGATAGCAGCAAAGGATAGGAAATTCTAACTCTTTGCTACCATCTACTGTAGATTGCAATTTTGCAGACTAACATGGGGGGGGGGGGGAAGAACTTCCATTGGCAAGAGTTTATTGCCTTTCAGATAGTTTTCATATTGGCACAGTGCACTTGCAAAATATATTAGGTTGTTCTTTATATGTAAGAAACATTTTTGCTTGTTTGTCAGTCCAGATAATGACTTGAACTGGACCTTGGTAAATCAAAGCCTTCGTTGTTCCTTCTCCACTGGGGATAGTTTTGCATTCAAAGCAGGATTATAAACTTTATAAATTTATACCCTACTCACTTTATGTCTATGGAAGCAACTGTTCCAGGATGGTCATGCCATATTTCAACAGTTTATTCCTCGTAATGAATAAGCATTCAAACCTATTCCAAGAATGAATTAAACAGCATTTGTTCCTGGATGTTCTCATCCCCTCGCTCCCTCTTGCAAATAAAAAGAGATTACGATGGAAATTTAATTCCATTGGGAAATAAATTTTTTGACTGAAGTGAGAAATCACGCTAAGAAGCTAATTTAAGAGAGATGAAATTAATTTGGGTGACATTTATTCTATTTAGCAAAAAAAAAAAAAAAATATGGCGACAAAACATATAGTAGCTCTGTTACCAGTAGATAAGAAGCTAGTAATTTAAGGCCGGGCATAGCTTCTGTCTCCCAACGATTTAATCCTTCTGATACAACTTCCCTTGTGACCTATCATTAAAGGTTTAGAGTAAAACTGACAATTATTATTAGCTGGTAATTGGATTTTGGAGATTCAGGACAAAGTTAGGATAATTTAAATGACTGCTGACATTGGAAAGATTATGTAAACGTTCTGAATCAGCAGTATTTATCAGCATATTAGAAAAGAAAAGTTAAAAAAAAACCCCAACAACTTAAGCCTTGTCTCTGATGGGGGACAACAAAAGGAGAAATAGTAAAAGGTCCAGAAGAGAACAAAGAACAGAAATGATACACTTGAAAATCTACATTGAACAATACCCTAAAATTGAGCCATTTGCCTCAGGAGAAGAAAAGCATCGATGCAATATTGTGACAATGATTGAGTGCTAGATTATTCTGAGGAGGAACTGGGCCATAGGAAGAAACAAGCTGACGGTAAACAGCAACGTAATCAAGGAACCGCTAAGAACACTCCCACCAACAGTGACAGGGCAAGTCACTTTGTACATGTAAAAAAGCATACCTTACTGCCCTCTAGCACTGATGATGTTACCTAGTTTGGTAATGAAATGTCTGCAATCAAACAATCCAGCTCAGGGACCACAAAAGCCCCTGCCTTATAAAAAGGACGCCGTATGAGGACATGAGCCACAGTTTCCACCTTCCTTGATCTACTCAGAAAAGCAGTTGCTGACAGACAGTCCCGGTGAAATGATCTCACTGGGTCGTGACTAAACTACGACGGTGACAACAATAAGAAATTTAGTCTTTACAATAGTCGAATTCTCAAACATCTCAACTTCTCCATGAAAAAGATCTGGTAAGAAGAGGGGAAAGAAAAACAAGGAAGTCCAGTTGCCTCCTGAAAAAGCACCTTTGGGACAACCATGATCTGGATGATGGAGAATCTCCATAGATATTTAGCCATGCACTTTGGGATGAACACCCTTTGAAGGGTGCTGGAGGATGAACGGATTTCCAGAAAACATGGCAGACCACAGGAACCATTTGCGCTTCAGTTTGAGATGCAGGCAACACGGACTCATCCCCAACAGCCTGAGTCTGTCTCCAACAGGGAAGGGACACATCCTGCAGCCAAGAAGGCTCCACACACATTTGCACCACTCAGGTGACCCTGAGGACACAGGTAAACCTCCATGGGGCCTCAACAACTCTCCAAAAGAACACAAATGACCAGCTGTCTGCAAGGAGTATAAATCCTTCCATTCCCCACCATCCGGTCATAGCTGAAGAAGCTTCTTGGATGGGAAGCGAAACGTCTTCAAAAGAAAAACAAGAAAGTCCAGTTGCCTCCTGAAAAAAGCACCTTTGGGACAACCATGACCTGGAGGATGGAGAATCTCCACCGACATTTAACAAGAGGGGGAAACTTCCTCTGTTGCATGGAGAACCTTGGAGAACTGTGCCCAGTTGGAGTAACCAGTGCTGAGCTGGCTAGATAAATAGTCTGAGCTAGTATGGAAAAAAGGTTCCCATGCTTCTAATTCCGAGGCTGTAAAACCCAATCGATCTTGACAGCTCAGCAGAAGGAATTTTATCTCTCAGTCTTCACTTGTCGGTGGGCCTTTGATGCCGCCTCTCTGCATGGAGAAGGGGCAGGGAGAAATCTGACTGTCTTAGGTTACACTCTGACTGTGAAAAGTGACGTAAGTAATCAGAACATGCTTGAAAAGGAAAAGACAGAATTCAGACGACTGCAGGACCCGTGTTAAAGCAAAAAGAAATTTGGACAAAAATACACACTTGGTTAGAAAAGATGCTAGGAAAACATGTAGATTTTAAACCTGAACTTTTCTTACTAGGTATAATACCAGAGAAATCT
>JALGBA010001933.1:0-57500 GCA_023970755.1 Azemiops feae | reverse complement strand
TCATTTGGTCTAGCCCATTTCACAGAGTATATCATAGGGGTTTAAAAAAAGGATTATTATTTTATCTCTGTGGGGGCAATGGGATAAATACATTAGTTCCTCCTATCCTGTGGAATTTAAATCAATTTAAAAGCAAGCTAAATAAATTATATCCTTAAGGCACCGAATGAATTTCTTGTTATTTTTAAGGGCTTTCTAAATTGTAGATGGCATGACCAAAATATAAAAACAAGCAGAATTCCACAAGAAAAAAAAAAAAGTTAAAGAACCAAAATCTTACTTCTGTTAGATGACCAAATGAACCCAAACCACATCTATCATATCATTGGAAAATGCAACTGTTAACCTAGAACTCAAATACTCTTATAAATACGGACAGATTGTGTGATGTATATATATTTTGGTCTCTTTGGACTTATTTTGTCATTCCCTTTGCCTTTCCCTTTTATGTTATGTTAGTTGTGTTTGAATGCTGACCTTGAAATCTAATCAAGGTATTATTAAAAAAAATATGGACAGATGAACCTGCCTTGTTAGTGTTCCCATAACTTTAACTGAACTGCTGAGGTGATTATGGTGTTGTTGGAACACTTAGAAGGAGTCAACTTTTATTTTGCCAATTTTACTCTGTCTTGGGTAGGTTACACTAGCTCCATCTGAAGCTTCTAGTATTTTCTTGATATAAGGGCTTATGGTGTGCTAGATACCTTCAGCCCTTCGTTGAGACAGAAGCGATTCCTCAAGAAACGCATGGTGCAACATAGGAGAACAAACCCATCAGGACAGATCTGTACATTGGAGAAACAAAACAACCACTTCACAAATGCATGGTGCAACATAGGAGAACAAACCCATCAGGACAGATCTGTACATTGGGGAAACAAAACAACCACTTCACAAACACATGGCATAACATAGGAGAACAAACCCATCAGGACAAGATTCAGCAGTCCGTCTGCATTTAAAAGACAATTTAGAAGACAGCAAAGTCCACATTTTGGACAGAGAGGACCTCTGGTTTGAAAGAGGGGTCAAAGAAGCCATCTAAGTCAAAATTGGACAGCCCTCTCTCAACAGAGGAGGAGGGATATAACATCATCTATCTCCGGTCTACAACACAAATCCTTCCAGCAGCTCCGAGAAGGCTCCACACGCATTTGCACCACTCAGGTGACCCTGAGGACACAGAGAAACCTCCAGGTGGCCTCAACGACTCTCTAAAAGAAGGCAAATGACCAGCTGTCTGCAAGGAGCACAAATCCTTCCATTCCCCACCATCCAGTCAGAGCAGAAGAAGCTTCTTGGATGAGAAGTGAAACGTCTTCAAAAGAAAAACAAGAAAGTCCAGTTGCCTCGTGAAAAAAGCACCTTTGGGATACTCAAGATTCAAACTAAAATGATCCTCTGGCCTAAGATCCTTCATATGTGAGGCACACGTATTAATGTGTTAACCAAAGATACACTCATCATGAGTTACATCTTCATAACAACAGACATGGAGAGAAGATATGGATGATGAGAAAATAAGTCTTATTTGGTTTTTCACTGTCCATTGCTCTATGTCAGTAAAACGTATGATTTCAAGTGCTGTGATGGGTGGTTGAACTTCCAAAATTTGGAAAAACTTGGAGGAAGGTTGAATGGCAGTGAAACTGAATGCACAGTCATGGTCCGGTTGAAAATATTGCTTGCCAAGTGTGTCACAGCATAACACATTGCCCGAGAACTGGTTAATGTGATTTAATGTGACAAGAATTGGTTAGAACAATTAATCAGTGGAACTCCTTGCCACCAGATGTTGTGAATGCTCCAACACTGGAAGTTTCTAAGAAGAGATTGGACAGCCATTTATCTGGAATGGTATAAGGTCTCCTGCCTGAGCAGGGGGTTGGACTAGATGACCTCCAAGGTACCTTCCAACATTGTTATTATAAATAATAAATGCCCAGTATTGGAAGAAAGATACAACATCAATGGTATTGGATTAGGAACTTTGTGATGGACAATATGCCACAATGGGAAAATTAACATGGCTTCTCACAGCACATCTCACAGCCAGGAAAATGCAAACATTTACAGTATATGGTTCCAAAGGATGTCTCAATATTTATACATATTACAAATCAGTCAGAATATAAACAGAGAAAAAAATTATCTATTTTCCCCACAGTTTTTAAAAATATGTTTCCCCTTTTTTTCCCTCTCTTTTCCCCACTTTTTAAAATTCATAAGCAGTACCACAGTGGAGATCTCAGTATTAAATGCCAAGCTAAATATAGACATCCTTATTATATTACAAATTAATTCAATAAACTTCTGTCAGCGCCACACTCAACTTTAATTGTACAAGGTAAGCAACCTCACGTTCATTGGCATTGCAGAATTATAGTTAATATTGCTATATATTTTCCCCTTATCTTTAAAGGCTTTTACTATCTAAATTATGGTAGCGTCAACTATTTTCAGTTTATATGGTACAAAAACCACTGTACCTAGCTAATATCTGAATTCTGTAATATATTATTTGAAAAAGTGGTTGTTCGGAAACCTATGCTTAGAAAATAAAATATATGATTTATGGTTTCTGTTTGATAGGAAGATTGCTGCTCTGCTTGATAAGTAACTAATCCAATTTATTATATTTTGTTTTGAAAATGTCCATGCATAATGATATATTCTGCAAGGGAGCTATATAAATGCAGCATTTCCTTTTTCGTCCTCTGCATCTCTTCATCTTCCCTGGCTAATCCGTTACTGATGTTCCATGGAGAATAACTAAACATTATCTCTATATAAATTATATTTGATTGCAGGTAAGGCTTGAGAATTATGCGCACAAGGCTTGTAACGTAGGAAGACAATAAAAGAAAACAACATTGTTGTCCATTACGCTATTTTCATCCAGCTTCTCCGAAGAGAAAAACAGATGATTAAATGACAAATAAAACAATTTATGTTACACTTTATGAGATTTATCCTTTTTGCTACAGGCTAAAATCATTTGAAGCAATTGTTAAAAATAAGGTCATCCCTCTCATTATGAGTCTAACTTGTAATTTTACTTCTATTAAATCCAACTTCATGCTCATCAGTTTAGTAAGTCCACTGGTCTTTAGTAAGAAACTGGTCTGAACATCTTTCAGAAATGCTATTTTAAGTACAAGAGAACTACTAGTCTTTCCAGGAAAAGTGAATTTTGAAAGGGTGTCAATTACACAACCTGAGGCTTTGGTTTATGTAGCATTAAAAATAAAAAGTCATTAGCAGACCATTCCCCCCCCCTCTTCTAAAAGGAAAAGATAATTGCAAACATCTGTCATGGAATCTGCAATAAAAAAAAATATGGAAGCTGGCCTGTGTAGTATTATTTCTTTTTAATGGTGCAACCATTATGCCCATATGCTCGAAGCAAAACTTAAATTTTCTGTGACAGCCAATGGCACTAATCCAGTAGGAAAAGTCCCATTGGAAACAACGGGATTTCACTTAATCAAAAGTAGTTTATTTGTCTTATCTTAATTATTTAATCCCTTTCTCGGAATATCTGATATCATGAGGTCTTCTATCGTAGACAGTACCAAAAGTTGAACTTTTTGCACGTCAAGGTTTTGTTCTTGCTTATTCCTTTGTTGAGAAAATGCTTACCTGCATAATAATAGTAGTTTCTGGAATTTTTAAAGCATCCCAGAGAACAGAGGAGAATAGAAGAATATATATTGTGGATCAGAATCAGCGGAACAGCTTGCCTTCAAAAGCTGTGGGTGCTCCATCACTGGGTTTTTTTTAAGAAGAGATTGGATAGCCACTAGTCTGAAATGGGATAGGGTCTCCTGCTCGAGCAGGGCGTTGGATAGAAGACCTTCAAGGTCCCTTCCAACTCTGTTACTCTGTTATTATAATTAACCATGTATTTTAGTGCTAATGGACAGAGGAAAGCTACAGCAAAACAAATGCTTAAATCAACTCCAAAACACGCTAATATGGTTGATCGTGAAAGTTCAACCTTTGGATTTATGTGTAAAAACCATCTAAGACTAGATAATCCATGACACCACAAATGAATACAATCTGGTTAAGTTCAGACCTTCCCTGGAAACAGATGCTCATCACAGTTCCCTCAAAATGAAACAGATGTTCTACAGCTAAAATTCTAGACATAAAGATTATTTTGCAAATCCGTCTTACAGTATGTGGCATATTGGGGTAGAAAGGAATGAAGACACTTAACGGCAAGTAGGATAATCAAGCTGGAATTATTTTGATCATGTAAAGATTGCTAATTATTTTTGTTTACAAAACAGCAACTGTAGAAAGGGAAACATTTCTAGCCTTCACGAAAGGGAAATGCTAGCAGGCCTTAATGAAAGCTGAATAGAGAATCACAATTGCAATTAAATGTGCAGACCAAGGCACTAACAAAGTCTTTTTAATTGAAAAATCGCCGTCTTAGATTCCCACAGTTGAGCTCAATCATCTACATGTGGTTGACCAAGGGCTAAAATTGGAGGATCAATCAGGAGAACTCTACATTAGTGCAAATTAGCCGTGCTGCCAAAGTTTATACTGTATTTATCTGAAAGGAAGACAAGAATTTCCCCAAATTATTTTCTTTTTAAATAACAGTGTTGTTTGCAATTCCCTGAAAATATAGTAATGGAAGAGTTGAACTATTTCAGCCTCAGCTTTAGGGAATAGCGAACATCTTAAACCTAGGTAGATAATTTAGTAGGCTCTGAAATGAGTTAAGCCCACATGGAACCTATTGAGTTCAATCTACGATTGCATTCTACAAACAATCACATCTTCCCATGAAGCTCTCTGTTCCTCCAGCATTGCAGAAAAGCATCTCAGGTACTTTCTGGGGTTCACTGGCATCTCAAAAAGAGGGCGATAACTTATATATTGGCCACTATTACCACCAGGAAATACATAATGAGAATTCTGCTAATTGCAGGCGGGCAGTTTATGTTTTCTGTTGATGTTTTGGCATCCAGTCCCATCACTTCCTGGCAAACAGAAGGGGAAGAAATGGAAGAAGTCTCACTTTCTTGGGCTCCAAGATCACTGCAGACGATGACAGCAACCATGAAATTGAAAGATGCTTGGTCCTTGGGAGGAAAGCTACGGCAAAGTTAGACAGCCTATTAAAAAGCAGAAACATCACCTTGCCAACAAGCGACCATATTGTCAAACTATGGTTTTCCCAGTAGTAATGTATGGTTGTGAGAGTGGGACCATAAGGGAGGCTGAGCACTGAAGAATGGGTGCTTTCAAATTGTGGTGCTGGAGAAGACTCCTGAAAGTCCCTTGGGCTGCAAGGAGATCCAATCAGTCCATCCCAAAGGAAATCAACCCTTCTTTGGAAGGATAGATACTGAAGCTGAAGCTCAAATACCTTGGCCACCAAATGAGAAGAGAGGACTCCTTGGAGAAGACACTGATGTTGGGAGAGATGGAAGGCAAAAGGAGAAGGGAACAGCAGATGAGATGGTTAGATAGTATCACTGATGCAATGAACATGAATTTGGGCAAACTCTTGGAGACAGTGGAGGACAGGAGAAGCAACCTGGAATTAAGGAGAAACTTCCTAACAGTGAGGACAATGAACCAGTGGAACAGAAGTTGGCTCCAGAAGTTGTGGGTGCTCCATCACTGGAGGCTTTTAAGAAGAGACTGGACAGACACTTGTCTGAAACGGTATAGGTTCTCCTGCTTGAGCAGGGGGCTGGACTAGAAGACCTCCAAGATCTCTTCCAGCTCTATTCAATTCTATTCTAATTGAGGATCTGGCATGCTGTGGTCGGGAAGAGTCAGACATGATTTAGAGACTGAACAACAACACTTGATGTTTTTGTATCCTAATGTCAGGTCAGATTGGAAAAATCTTGATAAAGAGCCCAAGTTTCTGGCACCAACCATTGAAGCCCTAGATACATGAAGCACATTTGACCAAGAGGATTTGACCCCTTCTTGTTTTAGCTCACTGTCTTAATCACGTTCACAAGCACATTTCAACAGTAAAGCATCCTGAAAGGCTGAGATTCCAGCTCTGCTGATCCAGTTTCTGGAAGATGAATATGGGTGTGTTTGTTATTTTGGGAGTGTTTGTTAATTCCGTTGCCCGTTTGCGTACTGTGCCTGAATGCAATCTTGTTTTTGGTGTGCCTTGGTTTTTTGGTGAACCGCCCAGAGTCCTTTGGAATTGAATGGTGTCCAAATGGAAAGAAATGAATAAATATCTAAAGCTAAGGCATTAGGCATCTTAGATGCTGTTGTTCAAAGTGGAAGGGACTGGAATAGAAGAATTATCTTGTGACACTCCTTTAGCAACTAAGATGATTAAAGGCCGGGAGACTAAAACATATAAAGAACGGTTGCAGGAACTGGGTATGGCCAGTCTAGAGAAAAGAAGGATTAGGAGGGACATGATAGCAGTCTTCCAGTATTTGAGGGGCTGCCACAAAGAAGAGGGGGTCAAATTATTCTCCAAAGCACCAGAGGGCAGGACAAGAAACAATGGTTGGAAATTAATCAAGGAGAGAAGCAACCTGGAATTAAGGAGAAACTTCCTAACAATGAGGACAATTAACCAGTGGAACAGAAGTTGCCTCTAGAAATCGTGGGCACTCCATCACTGGAGGTTTTTAAGAAGAGACTGGACAGCCAATTGCCTGAGATGGTATAGGTTCTCCTGCTTGAGCGGGGGGCTGGACTAGAAGACCTCCAAGGTCCCTTCCGGCTCTATTCTATTCTATTCTATTCTATTCTATTCTATTCTATTCTATTCTATTCTATTCTATTCTATTCTATTCTATTCTATTCATTTTGGAGAGCTATGTACTTTTTGTTTTATTCCCAGAGACTTTTTCAAACCATTTTAACTCAAGATATTTGACACTGGTCCTCTCTGTATGTGGGGGTATCTTCTTTCAGCAATCTGTAATCCTTTCTCTTCACCCATTGTATTCGATCAGAAATTATGCAAAAGAGTATGATTAACGTATTTTAACATTGCTGGAAAAGAAGTCCCTTTCTTTAAAAAATGTTCCAGTTAATCCTACAAAAAATGCAAATATTTATTTGCTTTTAAATTACTGTCTGTCACTGAGGGTCCCCAAGGGGATTTTACAGACTTCAGAAGCACAATCGTTGTTTCTTTTTAAGAAAGCACTACATAATATTAATTTATTTGTGTTGTTTTCCACGATGGCATCGTTTATCCAAAGCTGATTACTTAATCTTGTAAAGTGTCCCCCCCCCCTAGCAGCAATATTCAGGCTATAACATCATGAGGGGAAAAAAACACCCCAAAAACAATTATGAATATTCATAGAATTTGCATCAGAGGGAGAAAATTGTTTGCCGGCTATGAAAATTGTTCTTTTTTTTTTTTTTTAGCTGAAAACTGAAACTGAAAAATATCTGACATTATTTTAACCTTGGCTGGCTACCTTCCACAGTTTTAAACCCTTGAAAAAGTAGAAGTATCAAAATATACACGGGAGGCTGGCCTTAACGGTGACTTTGGCGCTCAAGGAGATGTTGTGAAATAAGTCTAAAAATGTAAAGTGCAGAAGGATTGAAGGCTTAATCAGGATGGCTAGTCAATTACAGGTCCCACAATTGAACATTCTGGTAAATAATACACACCTGTCTGGAGCTGTAGATTTAACATTTGGCAGATTTCTTTAGACATATGTGATGAAAGGTAAGCACTGAAGGGCATTTTCCTAAGAACAATGAAGTCAGCAAATCTTAATGCACTTGAATTGCAGCGTTGTGTGGCATATTCAGTACACAACTTGAAAAGCTACGAAAGTGTCTTGTTTTATTACCTTCTCCCGAGGAAGTGTTTACTAAAACACATTCCAAGGCAATAAGGCATATTTAAAATTGCACCGTGAACATCATCGGAGAGAACTGCCTGCTTTGAGGCTGGAAGTTAAAAGCTCCAATGGCTTCTCACCAACAGCTCAGTTGGGGAGAAGGAAGGGGAAATTAGAGCGGGGGAAAACGGGAAGGAAAGAAAAAGCAATGAGCAAATGTCCTGAGCCAAGTCCCAAGCCCTTGTAGAACCACAGACTTTGTGGAGAACACCTCGGGAGGTTTCAACTCCCCCTGAAAGAAATCATGGGAGAGAATTATGGGAAAGAGGGCAGAAGAGAACAAGCAACAAAGATGATCGGGAGTCTAT
Organism: Azemiops feae; assembly: GCA_023970755.1. Classification (NCBI taxonomy): domain Eukaryota; kingdom Metazoa; phylum Chordata; class Lepidosauria; order Squamata; family Viperidae; genus Azemiops; species Azemiops feae. The sequence goes on along the minus strand of JALGBA010001933.1, from coordinate 49,306 downwards.
AGTCTAAACCAGGGGTAGGCAACCTTGGCTCTTTTATGACTCGTGGACTTCAACTCCCAGAATTCCTGAGCCAGCATGGCTCAGCTTGGAAACCTCTCCCTTTCCCCTCAGCGTGGCTGGCTCAGGAATTCTGGGAGTTGAAGTCCACGAGTCATAAAAGAGCCAAGGTTGCCTACCCCTGGTCTAAACTATATGATGAATGGATGGCTAGTATATACACTACATATACCTTGGCCAATGGATCTCAATGGAAGGTGATGCAATAAAGGAAATTAAACGATGTGTTAAATGTGGTTGGCAGGCATTCGGCAAGCTAAGCGTAATTTTCAAGGACAACCTCCCCCTATGCCTGAAACGTTTTCGATCAGGGTGTGCTACCTGCTCTAACATATGCCGGTGAAACATGGGACATTAACATCGACACAATCGACACAAAAGCTATGAGTGGAGCAAAGAGCCATGGAAAAATACATGTTCGGCATCACAAGACAAGATAGAAAGACCCGCACATGGATGAGAGAACAAACGAAAGTATACGATGCCATCAGAAGAGTAAAAGCATTGAAAAGGAAACAGGCTGGTCACACATGAAGAAGAACCGAGGGCAGGTGGACCAAGGCGGTCATAGAACGGATCCCGCTTGATCAAAAGCGTCCACAAAAGAAACCTAAATCAAGACGGAGCGACGACATCAGCAAGTATGGTGGGCCCAATTGGCAAAAGGAAGCTCGGGACCATTTGGGTTGGAAACATGTGGAAGAGGCCTTCATCTTGCAGTGAATGGACAATGGCTAGGATGATGATGATATATATATATACATTTATGCAACTATCGTTCTTTTTAACCTACTGTACTCTTTATAAATAAGTCCCAGATTTCATTATACTTGTTGATATCAAGTTATGTCTATATTCTACTAAGGCAACATTCACAGTTTTGCTAAATTCATCACCATCAGTGGTGAGCCGTGGTGGTGCAGTGGTTAGAAGGCAGTACTGCAGGCTACTTTTGCTGCCTGCCGGCTGCCTGCAGTTCGGCAGTTCGAATCTCACTGGCTCAAGGTTGACTCAGTCTTCCATCCTTCCGAGGTCGGTAAAATGAGGACCCAGATTGTTGGGGGGGCAACAGGCTGACTCTGTAAATTGCTTAGGGAGGGCTGTAAAGCACCATGAAGCGGTATATAAGTCTACGTGCTATTGCTTTTGCTATTGCAGGCTAACTATGCCCACAGCCAGGAGTTCGATCCTGACTGGCTCAAGGTTCACTCAGACTTCCATCCTTCTGAGGTTAGTAAAATGAAGACCCAGATTGTTGGGGCTGACTCTGTAAACCGCTTAGAGAGGGCTGTATAAAGCACTGTGAAGCGGTATATAAGTCTAAGTGCTAGTGCTCCCTCCCACCCTTTCCTTCCTTCCTTCCTTCCTTCCTTCCTTCCTTCCTTCCTTCCTTCCTTCCTTCCTTCCTTCCTTCCTTCCTTCCTTCCTTCCTTCCTTCCCAGTGGTTAGAATGCAGTATTGGAGGCTAATTCACTGCTCACAGCCAGGAGTTCGATCCTGTTCGGCTCAAGGTTGACTCAGCCTTCCATCCTTCCGAAGTCAGTAAATTGAGGACCCAGATTGTTGGGGCTGACTCTGTAAACCGCTTAGAGAGGGCTGTATAAAGCACTGTGAAGCGGTATATAAGTCTAAGTGCTAGTACTCCCTCCCACCCTTTCCTTCCTTCCTTCCTTCCTTCCTTCCTTCCTTCCTTCCTTCCTTCCTTCCTTCCTTCCTTCCTTCCTTCCTTCCTTCCTTCCTTCCTTCCCAGTGGTTAGAATGCAGTATCGGAGGCTAATTTACTGCTCACAGCCACGAGTTCGATCCCTGTTCGGCTCAAGGTTGACTCAGCCTTCCATCCTTCCGAAGTCGGTAAAATGAGGACCCAGATTGTTGGGGCTGACTCTGTAAACCGCTTAGAGAGGGCAGTAAAGCACTCTGAAGCGGTATATAAGTCTAAGCGCTAGTGCTAAGTGCTATCAGACAATTGCAAAAGGCAGCTGTACTTGAAACAGCTTACATCCTGTAACGATACTTTTAACACCATAAAAGAACAACATCTGCCTATTCGTTGGAAAGGATTTGAAAGGTGGATAAAAAGGCCAAATTCCATCTAATCTGACTGTGTGACCAGCTGTAATAATAATAATAATAATAATAATAATAATAATAATAATAATAATAATAATAATAATAATAATAATAATAATAATAATAATAATAATAATAATAATAATAATAATAATAATAATAATAATAATAATAATAATAATAATAATAATAATAATAATAATAATTTATCAATTGCAAAAGGTTGCTTTACTTAGAACAGCTTACATCCTGCAACAATACCTTTGACACCATCAAACAACAAGATCTACCTATCCCAGGTTTTTGGGAAGGATTCAGTAGGAGGATAGAAAAAATGCCACATCCAATCTAAACATCCATCCATAATTTTAATTTAATTTTATTTATCAAATTTATTTGCCCCCCTCCATCTCACAGTTCAAGGTGACTCATGCAAACATTTGACAGTTCTAAACGTGAAAACCGATTAAATTACCAAAATTAAAAATGATAATAATATATTCTAGAAAAACTTTACTATAATAAAACAATCTTGTTGTTGTTGTTTTTAAAATAATACCCTTTGATATTTAGCATTTCCAAAGCAAAGTAAAAAGCGATTGGCGCTTTTTACCACACAAATAGAAATGGTTAATTTCCCTGAAAATTGCATGGAAAATCAAAACAATCTGATTTCATATTAACACTCCGCTCCTGAGTCAAGATTCCGCAGAATAGGCTGAGAAATGGCTTCTTCAACTCCGCTATAATGAAAAATCAAGGACCAGGTATTTTTTTCTCAATTCCTATTAAATTTTATGTCTACCTTTGGAGGTATTGGGAAAAATCTTAAACGTGACACCAATAGGAACATCACAAATTTAATTTCCTCACCAAATGATTCTCGAAGAGAAAAAGTAAGAATGTGAACTGTTATAAATTTGAGCTAATCTCTTCAGGTTTGGATCTAAAAATGATCTTTAGCAGCTTGGTAATCTTCCAGTTTAGAACAGTTCAAGAACTTTTTTTTTGGGGGGGGGGTACCTCAACCTTAGCCACAAGAAAGAGAAAGGCAGAAAAAGCTTCCAAAATACAGAAATTTATGGCCTTCCAGTTCCACAGCATCATGTCTAGTCTGGGGCTTTTACTTTACATAGTTGCTAGCTCCTGAGATTTCTTTCTTTCCTTCCTTCCTTCCTTCCTTCCTTCCTTCCTTCCTTCCTTCCTTCCTTCCTTCCTTCCTTCCTTCCTTCCTTCCTTCCTCCCTCCCTCCCTCCCTCCCTCCCTCCCCTTCTCCTTGCTTCCTTCCTTCCTTCCTCTCTTTCCTTCCTTCCTTCTTCCTCCCTCCCTCCCTCCCTCCTCCCCCTTCTCCTTCCTTCCTTCCTTCCTTCCTTCCTCTTTCTTTCCTTCCTTCCTCTCTCCCTCCCCTTCTCTCCTTCCTTCCTTACTCCTTCTTCTTCTTTTTCTTCCCCTTCCTTCCTTCCTTCCTTCTTTCCTTCTTTCCTTCCTTCCTTCCTCTTTCCTTCCTTCCTTCCTTCCTCCCTCCCCTCTCTCTCCTTCCTTCCTTGTTCCTTCTTCTTTTTCTTCCCCTTCTTTCCTTCCTTCCTTCCTTCCTTCCTTCCTTTCCTCCCTCCCTCCCTCCCTCCCGCCTTCCCTACCTCCCTTCCTTCTTTAAGCAAAGAGAACAAATGAACAGCCAACCACATAAAGGCTGCCTGGCAAACTTATTTGGATTATAATTCTGTGGAACAAACAGAAAAACAGAAAAAAAAATTCCCAGAGTATTTCATCAACAGCAGAAAAATAGGGAAGGAACAGTTCCATAAAATAACCCTCTGGATGTGTTTTTCAGGAAATAGCAGTAGCAATTTTCTCCCATGAGTTTTGCAGACCATCAACCACCCATAGAATTGTGGGAGGCATCATTACTCCAGTTCACGGATCACACCCGCTAAACTTTTCCTTGAAGGCAAGAACAGAATTCACTTGTCAAGAAAAGTCACATGTTTGAACTAGCAAAATAATGCAGGTTTTCCCATTTATTATGTAGAAAAACAGTCGTTTGGTAAAACGTGCATGCAAACAATAGACAATCTTTTATTCCGTAAATGGTTGCTTGGAGGGGTGGGGGTGTTTCACATAGGTCTTAATATGTCTACCAATTAATTTAGCATCCCTATAAGAATGTCTTTCTAAGCCTTTAATTGCACCGGGTAGAATCCAAAACAGCATGCCTCTATTTTAAATCCAGAGAAAAACTAATTTTTTGGGGGGTAGTTCTGACAATATAAGAAATTAATTAAACAAACCAATGGAACTAAACAGCAAGCTAATATGTTATGACATTAATTTTATCTGAACCAGCTTCACCTACCAAGGTAAAAAAGCACACGCTTCTTTTGAACACCAGCTTTCTTTTAATTGGTGTCTCCTCCCACTTAAAAGTGCTGGGAAAATGAAGAGAAAGCCAATTAAAATAACGTCTCTGGCATTGTGCGTAGGCTTTAGTGATGGGATATTTAATTTAGCCAACGTAGCCAGTTACCTGTGCTTACGCGGAAGCTAAGAAGGGTTAGTTCTAATTGTCTTTAGCCACCCGATATCGGCCCATATTGGTTCATTTATTTGTGCTGGGGAAAAAAAACCTAGCTGAATATTCACTAACTTGATCCCAAAGTTTGGAGGAACTTACCTTAAGGTAACCAGGATGCTCAAGAAATCTTTCTTGTAACGCTGGAAAATTTGGCCACGCTTATATCAGAGATAGAAGGTTCCTATTTTTCTCCTCTAGAATAGCCTGGATTTATCTCAAGATACAGATGGCATTTCCAGAAAAATCCACAGAAGGGAGAAGAAGCCTCTGTTGCTGTCTTCAATATTTCCATTTCATTATCGAAATGAAATAAATCAATAAGGATCGCTTCGATTCATTCGATTCTACTAGAATAAATTAAATCGCTATCCTGTTCCACGGTATGAAGCTTTTACGGAGACCAGAACAGAAAACAAGACTAAAATTTGTTATAGTTTGGATTATTACACTTGTCCCCTAGCCAATGGGGGAAAAAAATACCTACAGATGTTTTTTTTCAGTTCCTACACACTCAATAGTGATTATTTTCTAAAGTCATGCCTTCCTAATTCATCCTCCTCAAAAGCCTAAAAAAAATTGCTTTATCCGGAAATTAGAGTAAAATCTCAAAGTGAAATGTCTGAAGGCAGAACTACATGTTCCTTAAGGAGACAAGGGAACAACACTATGTTGTTGTTGTTTTGTCCTTCTTGTTCCATAATTACATATACAATGTATGGTTTGGCACCAAAATAAATTGTTGCTTGACTTAACAGGGACAGCAAATACAGATATATTGGTAGTCTTCAATTTATCACCATTTTTTTAGAGACTGTTCAAAGTTACAAGGATGCTAAGAAATGTCTGGTCTGGTCACTTACAACTGTTGCAACACCAGAAGGGTGGAGTAAAAAAAATCTCTCACAGTAACTGTGAGAAGGACCTTGGAGTCCTAGTGGACAATCATTTAAACACAAGCCAGCCGTGTGTGGCAGCAGCCAAAAAAGCTAATACAATCCTTGGTTGTATAAACAGAGGGATAGAATCAAAATCACGTGAAGGATTAGTACCGCTTTATAAAACCTTAGTAAGGCCACACCTGGAATACAGCATCCAGTTTTGGTCACCGCATTACAAAAAAGATGCTGAGACTTTGGAAAAAATGCGAAGAAGAGAAACTAAGATGATTAAAGGCCTGGAGACTAAAACATATGAAGAACAGTTGCAGAAATTGGATATGTCTAGTCTAGTGAAAAAAGGACTAGGGGTGACATGATAGCAGTGTTCTAATATTGAGGGGCTGCCACAAAGAAGAGGGTGGCAAACTATTCTCCAAAGCTCCAGAAGGCAGGACAAGAAACAATGGATGGAAACTAATCAAGTAGAGAAGCAACCTGGAATTAAGGAGAAACTTCCTGACAGTGAGGACAATTAACCAGTGGAACAGCTTACCACCAGAGGTTGTGGGTGCTTCATCACTGGAAGCTTTTAAGAAAAGACTGGACAGCCACCTGTCTTGAAATTGTATAGGGTCTCCTGGGTGAGCAAGGGTTGGACTAGAAGACCTCCAAGGTCCCTCCAATAACTCTGTTATTCTGTTAAATCTCCTGTCCTTCGTTACAAGCCATAATGTGATGCTGTTGTTTTAGAAATTTGTTCACCTCATATTTACTTTTAGGATTTCAGCATGTCTCCAGTTCAAGCAGGGGGTTGGACTAGAAGACCTCCAAGGTCCCTGTCAACTCTTGTTATTCTGTAACTGGGGATATGTACTTGAACCTGGTCCACCTCTCTCTCACAGCAATGCGATTCTATCCGTACCTTTCATCTCACACTGACTCTTGTATTACATTCATTAAATTCCAACCTGCATTTTTTTTTTTTTGTTGTTGTTTACTGGACAAGTTCTAGCAACTCAGCATTCTTCCCTGAATGTTCCCCGTTTGAAAAATGCACATTTCCGTCTCCATGACACAACAGCCGCAATTAAAATATCCCAGACGTTTTGTCTCGGAAAGAGCCTGAGTTGTGTTAACAGCGACAGATTCAAAAGTAAGTCCAAATTAAACCTGACCTTTGTTGGTCTAGATAAAGAAAAAAGAAGAAAAAAATAGATTACCTTCCAAGCACTAAATAGGCACTACAGAGAAACAGATGGTTGTAAGGAATACCCTGCCAAGCCACCAATCACTTTTATTTTCAGTTACAAACTAATTATGTTAAATTAAAGACCAAAATTCAAGGCAGTCTGTCAGCTGATGGGAAGAAAAAGAGACAGAAGGGTACTGGAGAACAGCAGTTAAGCTAATGAAGAAGAGACAAATAGATCTGCCTCCTATTAAATTAATACAAGGACAATATAGTTTTTCCACTCCTTTGGCACTCTCAGGGACCAGATTTAGGAGGAGAACCTTGGCAGTGGTGAACCGTAGGCGAAGACAAATTTGGGGGCACCTCCTTGTGTGATGATTTACCCAAGGTGATCACCACAACCTAATGACAACATTAGAACAGTTCTTAGGTTGCCCACCATACTTTTGCCATCCTTGGGACGAGAGACAAATATTTGCCTCTTCTCGTCTTGAATCTTTGTTTATTTTATTTGTCCATCGTGTTTTAGGAACTGCCCATCTCTCCCACAGAGGAACTCCAGGCAGTGTAGAAATAAAATATTAAAAGCATAAAACAGTTTATATTGGAGTCATTGATTGTGAAGGGCAGGAAGAAGAAGAAGAAGAAGAAGAAGAAGAAGAAGAAGAAGAAGAAGAAGAAGAAGAAGAAGAAGAAGAAGAAGAAGAAGAAGAAGAAGAAGAAGAAGAAGAAGAAGAAGAAGAAGAAGAAGAAAAAGAAGAAGAAGAAGAAGAAGAAGAAGAAAAAGAAGAAGAAGAAGAAGAAGAAGAAAAAGAAGAAGAAGAAGAAGAAGAAGAAGAAGAAGAAGAAGAAGAAGAAGAAGAAGAAGAAGAAGAAGAAGAAGAAGAAGAAGAAGAAGAAGAAGAAGAAGAAGAAGAAGAAGAAGAAGAAGAAGAAGAAGAAGAAGAAGAAGAAGAAGAAGAAGAGGAGGAGGAGGAGGAGGAGGAGGAGGAGGAGGAGGAGCTTGGTTGGTTGGTTGGTAAATCCAAATCTTTGTTATTTTGCCATGTACACCTGAGATGTGAAAATGGACTGAAGCTGTAAGACTGATACAGATAATTTATATCCTATTGAACCTAGCCAGAAGGTAACTGTACTAACATTTTACAAATATAGAAACAAACAGAAGACAGGAAAATAAAACTCAACCCTTCTGAGGTACTTCTCTACCTTCTGTAATAAACCTTCAGATCTACTTTGCTCTATAAAATTATGAGAGCAATAAAGTTTATGTCTAACGATTCTCATGTCAACATACACTTGTACACCATACCTGTCAACCAGTTAATTCAGCACGTAATATGGGAATTTTTTTAAAAAATCAATGAATATTCCCTCATTTGACTTACGGTAGCCATCTATTTTGTGAATAATATGATAGTAAAGATTCAGGCTATAAAACATTTTTTTTTCCTAACCTCAACAGCTTCCTAAAATTCTTGTACTAGAGTTTTTACTGAGATCGTATAGATGAATCCCCCCCCCCCCTAAGCTTAAAAAGACTGTGCAAATTTTAAGAACTGAATGTTGGGTGAGGAACGCAAAATCCTGGCTTGTGGAGTCCTTAGTGCTGTCTGAGCTTCGTAGTTTTCTTGCAGACGTTTCATTACCCAATTAGGTAACATCATCGGTGCTAGAAGGGAGTGGGGCTTGCAGGGAGGAGGAGGAGGAGGAGGAGGAGGAGAACTGTAGGGTCCTTGGTGCTCTCTGAGCTTGGTGGTTTTCTTGCAGACGTTTCATGACCCAACTAGGTAACATCATCAGTGCTAGAAGGGAGTGGGATTTGCTCTCTTTTTATATTAGCTGCTTGCCCTGCCAGTGTTGGTGGGGGTGTTCTTGGTGGTCCTTTGATTAGGCTAGTGTTTAACGTTAGCTTGTTCATCTGAGTTGGAAGCTCCTTGATTGAGGTATTGTTTACTTCTTGATTGATGACCTAGCATTAATCTTGGTGTTAATCTCTGCTTATCTGGGTGTTGATTGCTGGCAAGGAAGCCTTTCAGTCTTTCAGTCTTTCTGTTTTCTTTTTGTCCAAAAAGAGGGTCCCACAGTTCAATCCCAAGGAGGGAGGGATAGAAACCGAAGGGAGGATATGGAATGCCATATGGATGCCATTCACAGACCGTGAGAGCCTGTTTCACGCCAAGGTCACTGCTGCAGGTGCTCGATGGAGAAGGGAGCCGTTCCCGTAACAAAAATGAACCTTATTATTGGACAACGTGAAGCCTTGGTGGGTGGGGGCTTGAACCTCCATTGTTTAACTATGCCAGTTTTTGCACGGGAACCCTGGTGCTGGTTTTGCTTCTTTGGTTCTGAAATCCTGTACCCAATAAATTTTGACCTGCTTGGACTGAATTGCCTTGAGGAGTCCTTTCGCTGGGTCTGGTCATCAGACTTTTGACGTTTAGTTTGGCAAGATTCTGTCCATTACGTTGTAAGCAAATAAAGGCTTGAACTCAGTTGGGTTTCCTTGTGTCATCCCCGAACTTGGGTTTTGACAGCTACTGAGGATTTGGGAGCAGGAAAAAGGGAGAAAAGCATCCCCATATACTTATACAGTTCAAACCTCTCCTTTTTGACATACGAATTAAAGCCCGGGGTTTATGCAGAATCAAAAACAGCTAGCAGTTTGCGTACAGGACTGCTGATGTTTCTTTAAGAGCAGGATCTAAAATTGATAGCTTGTACTCTCCCGGAGTTATGCCAGGAGTGCATTCCTCCTCCTTTAATGCCCTTTTGTTAACTCTTATCGGGGGTGATATTTCCCCTCTGCCTGGAAAGTCAAAGGAGACCACTTTGTTCCCTTGTCCCTCTCTTTCCATCCCTCTCCCTGTTTTTGTTGTTGCTGTGTCGTGTCAAATCCCTGCAGGGTGGCTGAGGTCGGTGGCGAAAGGCCTTGGGAAAGAGGCATCCGGATTCTCGGCGCGAGAATGAAATGAATATAATAACGGGAGCCAGGAAAACAGCACAGACCCCTCGTAGTGGAAGGAAGCAGCTAATCAGTGTTGTTAGCGGTTTCTCTGACGGTCAACTTCAGACGTGCATCCTGCGGGCAGCCGGGAGAGTTTGCCTCGTCTGAGAGTTTTGTCGCAAGCAGGCTGCGAAGATTGGTATTGATGTCTGTCACCTTGTGCCTGTCACGCTGTTTAGTTGAGAAAATGATAAAAGCAACGGCCATCCAGTAATCAGCCCTGGGGGCAGGTGGAAAGGAGGGGGGGAAATGTAGAAACATTAGGAATTTTATCCGTAGGGTGATGCTTAATCCTGTATACAGGCAGTCCTCGACTTCCTGTATTCATTTAGTGACAATAGCACTGAAAGAAGCAACTTAGGACCGGTTGTTAGCAGCCCCAGGGTCAAAATTCAGACGCTTGGTTCATACTTACGACCGTTGCCGTGTCCCAAGGTCAGGCAATCCCCTTTTGAGACTTTCCGATGAGCGAAATCCCTGGGGAAGCCAGCTTCACTTCACAACCAGGTTCCTAGCTTAGCGATTGCAGCAATTCGCGTTTCTTGGCAAGAAAAAGCGTAAAATGGGCCAAAATTCGCTTAACAAATGTTTTCACTTAGCAATGGAAATTTTGGGCTCCGCTGTGGGGCGTAAGTTGGGAACTGCCTGTATTCCTTCTCATGGTTTGGCTTACCCAAAATTAACCACACGATTGTTTTTTTGGTTGTGTCATCTGTACATTTTAAATTATCGCGTTGCTTTATCAGTTAATGTGATCGTTTGGATAGATTTTGTTGGTTGTGGGAAAACAGATCGCATCAGTTCCCATTTGGCAAAAGAATGAAAAGCTACTCCGATTGTAATAGTCTCGGAGATTTATTAGGCTATTTCTGTTACTTGCCATTTAGTTATTCGCCTATTTATTAACTGTATCTGCTTCCAGCCTTCCAGAAATACAAAAAAAAAAAAAAACATTTTAATAATTCAACTTCCATAATTACTGGAATTACTGTTATCTTTGTTCTTAAAACATGCGATAGATTGCAGGCTAAAACATTTTGAAGTTGGACTCATCTGTAATCTGTAATAAACACAGCTGTAAATTAACTCTGCTATTCCAGCCTTATTTCCCTATTTTTAAAAAGAAAATGAACCACCTTGCTTTCTTTGTTCCTGCTCCAACACTGAAAGTTTTTAAGAATAGAATAGAATAGAATAGAATAGAATAGAATAGAATAGAATAGAATAGAATAGAATAGAATAGAATAGAATAGAATAGAATAGAATAGAATAGAACTGGAAGGGACCTTGGAGATCTTCTACTCCAGCCCCCTGCTCAAGCAGGAGCACCTATAACATCTCAAACAAGTGGCTGCCCAGTCTCTTCTTAAAAGCCTCCAGTGATGGAGTGCCCACGATGTCTGGTGGCAAGCTGTTCCACTGGTTAATTGTCCTCATTGTTAGGAACTTTCTCCTTAATTCCAGGTTGCTTCTCTCTTTGGTCAGTTTCCAACCATTGTTTCTAATCCTGGTGCTTTGGAGAATAACGTGACCCCCTTGTCTTTATGGCAGCCCCTCAAATACTGGAATACTGCTATCATGTCACCCCTATTTCTTCTTTTCTTTAGACTAGCCAAACCAAAGTCCTGCAGCCGTTCTTCATATGTTTTAGTCTCCAGGCCTTTGATCATCTTAGTTGCTCTTCTCTGAACTTTTTCCAAAGTCTCAACATTTTTTTTTGTAATATGGTGACCAAAATTGCCTGCATTATCCCAGGTGTGGTCTCAATAGGGTTTTATAAAGCGCTACTACTGCCTCGCGTGATCTTGATTCTATGCCTCTGTTTACACAACCCAGGATTATGTTAGCTTTTTTGGCTGCTGCTGCACACGGCTGGCTCATGGGCAAGTGATCATCCACTAGGACTCCAAGGTCCCTCTCACAATGGCTGTTTTTGAGCCAGGTCTCGCCCAATCTGTATTTATATCTTTGATTTTTCCTGCCTAAATGTAAAAACTTTGCTTTTCTCCACATTGAAACTCATTTTGTTGATTGGAAAAACTATTTGTCTGAAATGGTATATATAGGGTTTCCTGCCTGAGCAGGGGGTTGGACTAGAAGACCTCCAAGGTCCCTTCCAGCTCTGTTATTCTATTCTAAAAAAGATTCTATAATCCTTTCAATACTGGGAACCTCACTGGATTCTCTCTAACCCACATCTGCTTCCAGCTGTCGGGACTCTGGCTACCTTTCTGAAGCTGCGGATCTGGCCTTCCTTTCCAAGGCGAAAAATGGAAAGGAGTTCCTTTTTGCCGTGACTTTGAAAAGAGTGGCATGGTGATTAACAGCAATATATTTTTTTAATGAAACACAACTCTTCATCCTTTGCCATCTTCTGACCATCCTGGCTGGTGTGCAGCTCTCTGACAAGCAGAATAATAACGGTCATACATCACTGCCCTGGAAGTCCAATCATTTAAATCTTCACTGCTCTAGCCTCTGAGACTCAATTACTTTATTGACATGCAATCTTCATAAGGGGAGAAATATTGTGCATGTAAGGTCACTTGGTTATGAAGACATATTATCATATTATCTGCATGAGGGTTGCAGGGCTAAGACCTGACAGAGCTAATTATAATGGGACATGATAGAGTGCTCAGCACATATTATTTGCTTGACTGCAGCTGCAAAGGTGAACGAAGACTCAACATTGCGCTGGTGCATGCGAAAGGAACACGCTTCCATCTCAGAGGCGGTAACTTTTCTCCCGGCTAACATTTTGGGAAACGGCATTTTTCTGACTCGTTGCAATCTTATTAAAATCTATAGAATAAAGGGAGAAGTAAGAAACAGGGGCGACATGATAGCAGTGTTCCAGTATCTGAGGGGCTGCCACAAAGAAGAGGGGGTCACGTTATTCTCCAAAGCACCAGAGGGCAGAAGAAAAAACGGTTGGAAACTGATCAAGGAGAGAAGCAACCTGGAATTAAGGAGAAAGTTCCTAACAGTGAGGACAATTAACCAGTGGAACAGCTTGCCTTCAGACTAGCCAAACCCAAGTCCTGCAGCCGTTCTTCGTATGTTTTAGTCTCCAGGCCTTTGACCATCTTAATTGCTCTTCTCTGTACTTTTCCCAAGGTCTCAACATCTTTTTTATAGCATGGTGACCAAAATTGGCTGCAGTATTCCAGGTGTGGTCTTACTAGGGTTTTATAAAGCGGTACTAATACATCGCGTGATCTTGATTCTATGCCTCTGTTTATGCAACCCAGGATTGCATTAGCTTTTTAGTCTTAGTCTTCTCCAACGCTACAATTTGAAAGCATCAATTCTTTGACGCTCGGCCTTCCTCATGGCCTGACTCTCACAGCCCATGTGTTACTACTGGGAGAAACCATAGCTTTGACTGGCGCTACCAAGAGTAAGCCCTTAATTTTCTGCACCTAGCTCTGGGGTCTTCAAACTTGGCAACCTTAAGACTTGTGGACTTCAACTCCCAGAATTCCTGGCTGGCTGAGGAATTCTGGGAGTTGAAGTCCACAAGTCTTAAAGTTGCCAAGTTTGAAGACCCCTGATCTAGCTGTTCCCTCCACAGTGGACTGTTCCAGACTGAACATCACTATACTAGACATGAGGCCAGCATGTGGATATACACACATGCACATATACTCATCGACATATAGAGGGAACATTTCTCTCAGTTGGTTTGAAGCAAAGTCTTGTGATCCCCCAATGCCCCCACCACGCAATGTTTAATTTGAAATCATGTCTTTCTTCCGATTGAAACATCTACCCCCCATTTCCCCAGTGTCTATATTTCAGGTTTTCTATTGTACTGATGTTCCTCATTAAGACTGACAGCCCAAGTGTCTGTTTGAACTACTGGCGTAACATGGGATGGATGATTCTTTGATGCTCCCCTTTCCATTTCCCCGCCAGCAATCCCAGAAAACATTGAGGATGGAAGGAGCAACGTGAAGAATTAGTCTTCACTTGCAGCGTTACTGACTCAGTCTCACGGTGGCCGGAACTGAATGTGCCAATTAACCAACTTGCAATGTGTTAATTTATTTCTCCCTACATTTGGGTTTCCCTTTTTTTTAGGGGGGAAAAAAAAGAATATTGAACGGATGGTGTTTTTTTTCTCTTCATTCTGTTTCACTGAATAGCTTTTAGTCGCCTGAAAGAACAATACTATTAGGCCTGCGTGTATTTATATTTTAAAATCTTATTGAAAACTCAAGAGTCATCTTGCCTTAACCGCTGCTATTTACCAGTTCCTCCGTACCTAAAATTCACAACAGAAGACATCTAAACTCTTTCTGACTAAATAGATAGGATCAGGACAGATTTGGATTAATTTATCCATCAGTGGTCCTCGGGATTGCTTTACTTTTGCTGTCCATCGGCTTTAAAGGATAAGCACGGTGTCAATTTCCTCGGAAATATGTAGGAAATCAAGGTAGCTTTACCGAGGAAGAATAAGATCGATACTGGAATCATTTTTATCATCTAGCCATGATTAAATATCTCCTCACAACTTATTTAAAGATTTGCTAGAAGGACAACAGGTTTTCCTTAGGCATAATTTAGATTCATAGAAGAGAATCTTTGCAGCTCAGAGTTGAACTGTGGGGTCCTTGGTGCTCTCTGAGCTTGGTTGGTTTCTTGCAGACGTTTCATGACCCAACTGGGTAATGTCATCAGAGCTAGAAGAGAATGGGGTTTATGGACCAGAGAGAGGAGGAAGAGGAGGAAGAGGAGGAGGAAGAGGAGGAGGAGGAGGAGGAGGAGGAGGAGCCACAGCCAACTTACCAAGACCAACTCACCTTGGCCAACTCACCTTGGCCAACTCACCTTGGCCAACTCAACTTGGCCAACTCAACTTGGCCAACTCACCACGGTCAACTCAACTTGGCCAACTCACCACAGCCAATTCCCCATGGCCAGCTCGCCATGGGACAACTTGCTATGGGACAATTCAATGTAATTATTTAAAATAACTTTTAAAGTTATTTTAATTTTTGTCATTCACATTTTATTCCATCCCTCCTTTGGCATCCTTTCTTTAATGATTCTATTCGACTATTTCTTTGATATTAGTGTAACTCTTGTCCAATGTCAAGTTGTTCCGCAGTGAGTTGGCTACAGGCAGTTGGTTGTGGCGAGTTGCCCGTGGCGAGTTGACGTAGATCCCCTGTGGAATGGCTCTGAGCGTGTTAGAAGAATTTGTGTTGCTATTCTCCTCCCACCGTTCAAAACCCTTTTTCACATCTTGAATAAAGGCTGAAGATAAGGATAGATGGATTTTTCTTTGGGCAACTGTTAAATATTTTCTTAATTGCGAGTAAGACTTGGTTGTTACCTCTGTTCAATTTGTGATATCTCAAAAGGCGTGTGAAACCCCCTTGCCATTTTCTTACAGAGCCTAAAAAGATTTGCTTTTTTTTTTTTATTCGTCTTCACTAAGTCAATCCCCCACTCGCATGCAACAAACACAGAGATTGCTGGGGATTTTTATTTATTTATTTATTTTGCTTGTGTGTGTGTGTGTGTGTGTGTGTGTCTGTGCAATCTGCTTTTCTGAATAGTTAAAGCGAGCAGCAAAACCACAGCCAGTCAGTTATTAAAACAGCAAAACATCTCAAAGCCATTAATCTCCATCTAATAAAAATGAGATGTTTATTTAAACTTTGCTGTGCGAGGGATGGCCTTTTGGACCAGAAAACTTCACAGCAGAGACTTTGGCAAGAAAAAAGTTAGGATGAACAAAAGCCGCGAATGAAAAATAGATCAGAGAACCAGCTACACATGTAGCTTTTAAAATGACAACGTGGAATGTTGTTGATGGGAACACAAAGGAAGGGGTCACCCCCTCAGGCCTCAAAGTTGTTTTATTAAGGAAATATGAGGACTAGAAAGGAAACGAATGTTAGTGTCACGTCATAACCATGAAACGTTTTTTTTCCCCCTAAATCTGGGTTGTCAATAACTTTGAAGCTAATAAGAGCAGACACGCAACTGTAGGCCTGGTTTGAAATATGGAATGTAGAACATTTGGAATTAAGGAGAAACTTCCTGACAGAGAGGACAATCAGCCAGTGGAACAAAAGTTGCCTTCAGAAGTTGTGGCTGCTCCATCACTGGAGAAGAGACTGGACAACCATTTGTCTGGAAGGGTATAAGGTCTCCTGCTTCAGCAGGGGGTTGGACTAGAAGACCTCCAAGGTCCCTTCCAGCTCTATTCTGATTGATTGATTAATTGATTGATTGAAGGTAATCCCAGATGAAATTCTTCACAAATTGAAATGCAAAATGAAAAACTGAGATTGTATTCCTTCTGTAATGAACCCCCACAATACATTCTTAATTCTCTTCCATGCTGACATCAGACAATATTATAAATAAAGAATATTTATTGTAACCTAGAACTAAGGAGAAATTTCCTGACAGTGAGGACAATTAACCAGTGGAACCACCTGCCTCCAGAAGCGGTGAATGCTCCAACACTGGAAGTTTTCAAGAAGAGACTGGACAGCCATTTGTCCGAAATGGTGTAGGGTTTCCTGCCTGAGCAGGGGGTTGGACTAGATGACCTCCAAGGTACCTTCCAACTTTATTATTATTATTATTATTATTATTATTATTATTATTATTATTATTATTATTATTATTATTATTATTATTATTATTATTATTATTATTATTATTGTTGTTGTTGTTGTTGTTGTTGTTGTTGTTGTTGTTATTGTTGTTATTGTTGTTATTGTTGTTATTGTTATTGTTGTTATTGTTGTTATTATTATTATTAATTTGCCAGCAGGATTTAAAAAGTGGTGTAGCTGAGAAAAGCATTCTAGGTATTTCACTAAAATCTCTGGCCAGAAGTTTCTATAGGCCTAAATCTTAAAAGTAATTTTTACAAAGGGTATTGGAGGAATTTAGACTGAATAGCCTCAATATGAGCCCACACATGGTGTACAGTGACAGATTTACAAATTTAACACGGACACAGGCTGTTTACTAATTTGGAATCAGCTGAAAGTCATTTTTGCGCAAAAACTTTTAAAGTTTTTGAAACTTCTTACAATCACCAATGAGTGAAATTTTCCTCCATTATCCATATCCTCCTCCTCCTCTTTCTCCTCCTCATCCTCCTGTACTCTTGTTCATCTTCCTCTTCCTCCTCTTTCTCCTCCTCCTTCTCCTCCTCCTCCTCCTGCTCCTCCGAAGAAAATATGGCTCGCCCTGCTTCTCTTAATAATACTGGTTCTGTGGCTGAATCGTGGGACCATTAGAGTCAAATGGTCAGGACTTTAGCAAAATGCAAACCGTTGGGGAACCTGCCTCTATTAATATCAACCTCTGAGAAAACCGCTACAGAAAGATACTTGCCACCCAGATACCTCCATGCAAAATATCTCGAAATATACTACAAAACATCTACCAAACGTTTTCACTTTCTCTTCTTGAGAGAATCCACGGTTGGCCTGGTTCTAAACATAAATCACCCTGGGCTCTTTTTCAGCACCTCAAATTAATCCCAGCAAACGTACAGCCTCAAAGCCTGCTGCTCCATCTTCCCGTACAATGACACCAATATTTCTTAAGGCACCGAGTCAGCAGTTCTCCAAATTTTAAATAAATAACACATGCGAGCATAAACTAACTCTTATACTCAGCTTGGCTTTTTTTATTATTTTTGCCTTCTAATTCATAGAGCTCCATCATTAATCACGGGGGGGGGGGGGGAGAGTGGTGCTATCCACGGGAGATAAAAGCCCCAAAGCTAAAGCTTTGGGCTGTTTTGATCACCTTCTTATATTACGAGTTTTTCAAAGCTGCTCTTCCCCTTTAAAACAAAACAAAACAAAACAAAACAAAACTAAGGTTAACCACATAATAGCATATCCTCTTTCTTTCTTTTTGTCTAGGGAAACACCAACCCATTACTTGACAAACTAGCAGGATATTGGATTCAGCTATTTCCCTGACCTCTCATTTGAATAATTTTCGAGTGACATGGCCTGTCCAAACTCATCAACTGATCACTTTCTTCAAGTGAGCGATCCAATCCATCTGCATTTCAAGGGGCCATTCCCTCTTTTTCTAAACCATTTCCTTCTTCCCGTTTCCATAAAAATTAATGGACGCAATGTTGGGGTTTTTTGTTTTTTTTGTTTTTTTGTAGCCCATCTCTGCTCGCCACATAAATCAAACTTTGTGGAAATCTGGAGGGGGTTTTTTCTCCAAAGTTTGGGGGACGGGTGGCAAAAGGGAAGATCTGTCTTTCCAGAAGGCCTCCTTCTTATCCTTAATGCCCCTAAAACCTAGGGGAAAAGAAATGGATGGCGACTCGTCAGCCCCACACCTATCCGGTATGCCCAGATAGCCTCATTCGGTTCAGAAGCTTGAATTGTGGCTCTTGAACACACACACACACACACACACACACACACACACACATGCCACCTGCCCTTGGACAGAAGATTCAGAGCAATTTATACACTCTAAATTATAATGAACGTTTCTAATTGTACACCTCAAGATGCCTTAAAGCGGTCAAGATAATGTGGGAAGGATTACACCAAATACTCGTAAATGAATGCGCAGTTATGACTGGTTTCAGGTTTTTAATTTTGCAGGATGTCCAGTTAATAACCTTACCCTGCAGCTTATTTTCTCTAATTAAAGAATGCACAATGATTTTAGAGGACACCAATGTATGCTTGCTTTATTTTTTAGTTGCATGTATGAGTATGAAGATTAATTTCAGAACAATTAGGCAACCTACCATCTGCTTCTGTTACTGTACTTTATTATCCATGATCCCCTGTCAGGCCCCATGAACCAAGAACGGCATGTGGAGTCATTTCTAAGTAGTTCCCTTTATTGTTTCTTACCTATTGACAGAATCTTGCCAGGTTAAAGTAACTATTTGCATCAATATAATATATATATATATATATATATATATATATTCTGGGAATTGCTAAGGAGGAGCCTCTGTTTCTCCTGACCAAACTATCTAAGCCTCTTGGCCCTCAAGAATGCAGACCCCTCCCTGCTGGGAATCCAGACTACATTCCACCACATCCCCAGTTTTAATTATAACTTACGGTGGCAGCACAGTTTTCCTTTCAAATAACTGCAATGCCCAGGCTGAAACATTTGATTTAGAAGTAATAAAAGAGTTATATCTGAGGCATGCTTGAAACAACTTAAGCTTGATGAAATAATAATAATAATAATAATAATAATAATAATAATAATAATAATAATAATAATAATAATAATAATAATAATAATAATAATAATAATAATAATAATAATAATAATAGGAACTGCTTCCATCCTGCGACGATATCTGTAATAACATCAAATATCCACCTCTGCCTATCCCAGGTGCTTGGGAAGGACTCAATAGTTAGACAAAAATGCCAAATCCAGTCTGAACATCTGACTGACTGTGCGATGATCAATAATAATAATAATAATAATAATAATAATAATAATAATAATAATAATAATAATAATAATAATAATAATAATAATAATAATAATAATAGAGTTGGAAGGGACCTTGGAGGTCGTCTAGTCCAACCCTCTGCTCAGGCAGGAAACCCTATACCATTTCAGACAAATGATCGTCCAGTCTCTTCTTAAAAACCTCCAGTGTTGGAGCAATCACAACTTCTGGAGGCAGGTGGTTCCACTGATTAATTGTTCTAACTGTCAGGAAAATTCCTCCTTAGTTCCAGGTTGCTTCTCTCCTTGATTGGTTTCCATCTGTTCCTTCTTGTCCTGCCCTCAGGCGCTTTGGAGGATAGCTTGTGTCCCTCTTCTTTGTGGTAACCCCTGAGATATTGGAGGACTGCTATCATGTCACCCCAAGTCCTTTTCTTCGTTAAACTAGACTGTTCTTTATGTGTTATATGTTCTATATCCAGCAGCAAGTCAAGTCTTATAGTTACAGATACAATGTCGGGCTGAAAATAAAACCGATTTCAGAGTCCAGAATCAAGACAACTGCAAAAGGGATACACAAAAATAAACCACCTCTTGAACTCAACAGCACAGCACAGACAATACTATTCTTTGAAATCCAGCAATAGGAGAAAGCTTTGTTCTATAAGCATCCATGAAACTGGCATATAAAACTACACAGGTATTTGCTAAATCGGATCTTTTCAGGAAACATTAGGCACAACCAGAAAAAAAAAAAGAAGAAACGGCTGCTTCAGGGCATTTCCTAGTAGCAGATATGTCAAAGGGGGCTTTCACTAGTAATTTGGGAGGTTTACGCCTGTGGGAGTCACTGCTGTGATTTCAAAATAGAATTATCTGATGCTAGGTGATTTCTTGAATCATTAGTTTCCCATCTCCTCTACCTTATATCTTTTTCCCCCTCTCTCTTTATTTTGTAGAAGTGCGTGCCATAAAAACCATAGAAGAAGAAGAAGAAGAAGAAGAAGAAGAAGAAGAAGAAGAAGAAGAAGAAGAAGAAGAAGAAGAAGAAGAAGAAGAAGAAGAAGAAGAAGAAGAAGAAGAAGAAGAAGAAGAAGAAGAAGAGAAGAAGAAGAAGAAGAAGAAGAAGAAGAAGAAGAAGAAGAAGAAGAAGAAGAAGAAGAAGAAGAAGAAGAAGAAGAAGAAGAAGAAGAAGAAGAAGAAGAAGAAGAAGAAGAAGAAGAAAGATAGACCCCTGAGGGAATCAGAGTTTGCCAGCTTGCTTCCTCATCAATATCCAAAGAGAGCTACATGTAATTATCTGATTAAGCTACCCAGTGATTAACTTTGGGTGTGCATTGGGGAACAGTGAATTTACGCAGGCACGTTTGCTCGTGGCATATCTGTGTAAGTAATCTGCATTAAGGAGCTAATGTTGCCTAAATTGTCCATTCTTGGGAATATTAATAGTGTGCTTGCTGTGTGCTGGTTGTGGATGACGCTACTGAATGTTGACGAGAAAAACGGATCTCCAGCCTGCCTCTCCTACTGATAATGACAGAAAAATGTGATTTTACTTGTGTTTTAACTATGTATGTAATTATTGATTAAATATAAACTGAGTATGGCCATGGTCATAAAGAACACTCTCTCTCCTCACCTTTGGGACAAGCTGGTCACTTTTCCCAAGTTCAACACTTCGGCTTTTAAGTTGACTGGTCACCACGCAAAGATTGTGTTTCCAACTTACAGAAAGCGTACAATGCAATCTTCCAAAGAAATTAAAGCATCATGAATATATTCAGAAATTACTTTTTTATCTCTTTCTATCTATCTATCTATCTATCTATCTATCTATCTATCTATCTATCTATCTATCTATCTATCTATCTATCTATCTATCTATCTATCTATCTATCTATCATCTATCTATCTATCATCTATCTATCTATCTATCTATCTATCTATCCATCTATCATCATCTCTCTCTCTTTCTCTCTCTATCTATGTATCTATTTAACTATCTATCTATTATCTATCTATCTATCTATCTATCTATCTCTATTTATCTATCATCTATCATCTATCTATCATCTCTCTCTCCTCTCTCTCTCTCTTTCTCTCTTTCCCCCTCTCTCTCTCTCTTATGTATCTATCTACAGTATCTATGTATCACCTATATATCAGTATATATCATCTATCTATCTATCTATCTATCTCTATTTATCTATCATCTATCATCTATCTATCATCTCTCTCTCCTCTCTCTCTCTCTTTCTCTCTTTCCCTCTCTCTCTCTCTCTTATGTATCTATCTACAGTATCTATGTATCACCTATATATCAGTATATATCATCTATCTATCTATCTATCTATCTATCTATCTATCTATCTATCTATCTATCTATCTATCTATCTATCTATCATCTATCTATCTATCTATCTATCTATCTATCTATCATCTCCCTCCCTATCTATCTATCTATCTATCATCGTCTGTCTGTCTGTCTGTCTGCCTGCCTACCTACCTACCTATCATCTATCTATCTATCTATCTATCTATCTATCTATCTATCTATCTATCTATCTATCTATCTATCTATCTATCTATCTATCTATCTATCTATCTATCTATCTATCTATCTATCTATCTATCTATCTATCTATCTATCTATCTATCTATCTCTATTCATCTCTCTCTCGGTCTGTCTGTCTATCTATCGGCAAACCAAAAGAAGGTTCCACAATTAATGGAATTGGTTATAACTAGATTTTCTTTCCGACAATGACATCTAAGGAATAGTTGCTATTACCTTAATATTTTCTTTCCAGTAAAGAAATAAACAAGGTGGCAATTTCACTGTGAAGCTGATGTAATCTTCGTAAGCTTCAAAAAAAAATAAAAAAAAAAATAAAATGCATGTTCTGATCAAGACACAGCATCCACTTCCAAAACACCCAAACCATCTGTTTCGCTGTCCCATGATAAATCTCTATGATAAATGTCCTCGTTTTGATGTTACAAAGGAACCACAAACCTCCTTGGTTTTTGGCACAGTTGAACACACACTGGCAACAGTAGAATAGAACTCACATGTCCAAAAATAGAGAAATAAATCATGTTGACCTGTGGGGGTGTAATAGATTTAGGAAAAAAAAAACCTGGTTGTAATTAAAGTAGGTAGAAAAGAAGGTTTAGACACTGTAATTTATCTCTGGAGAGATGTACCTTTGAGCTCATTTCCCTGTATCATTCCAGTCACATTTTCCCATCATTGCGTGCTTCAACCTGTTTCATTCTGGGGATAAAACGTACACAATTTGATTGTTGTTTGGGTTTGTTTGTTTTTTGCTCCCCACTAAATAGGGAAACTACAGTACATGCTGCCCTATTCGATGCATTGGCTGGGCCATATCACACTAAGATTCAAACACGGGCTAAGGATGCCTACCACAGAGAAGTACGGACAACGATGGCTTGGCAAAACGGCCAGGTTGTGGAATCCAGCCATTTTCTGGATTCACACAATAGCCAATGGATTTAGATTGGCACAACAGAGCCACCAAAAAACCTAATGAAGGTCTGTCCTGCTTAAGCTGTGTGAATGCCCCTAGCAGATCTTCACTTGACCAGGTGAAGTGCCTGTGTGATGTATCTTGCATCTAGAGTTTGTATTGGTTTTTTTATGTCATACATTAATAAATATAGTGCGGAGAGAAATATTCCATTCATAGGTTCATGTATTGTTAACAGTGAAAAGTCTCTGATCTGCCCCCCATTTCAGCCAGATTAGGTTGATAAGGGAAATCTTTAATGTCAATACTCCAGGATTTATTATGACCCTCATAATAAATCCACACACAGGGAGGAATCTACATCCCTGAGGATGATCTTCCTTCCTGGATTTCACACAATCTCAGGGCATATTCTAATATACACAACCAACAGACAAATGGTTGTCCAATCTCTTCTTAAAAACTTCCAGTGCTGGAGCACTCACAACGTCTGGAGGCAGGTTGTTCCACTGATTAATTGTTCCGACTGTCAGGAAATTTCTCCTTAGTTCTAGGTTGCTAGGATTTGTTTGAGGTTATTCTTGTTCTCCATTCTTGATATTACTTTATTATAGGGTACTTTCTTTGATATTGGGTTTTACTGTACCCCACCAAGAGCTAGTTTGGAGTTGGGCAGTGCCCAAATTGAGTAAATTGAACTTCTAATCACACTTCAAACTTTCTTGACGGGATAATCAGTGCCTCTGCTGTCAGTCAGGCCCTTCCAAGTCCTCCATTCTTCTTTAATCAGAATGGCCGCAAACATTTTGAGAGAAGATTTACCGTCTTCAGACATCCATATTCTTAGCTACGTATCTAATGCCCGAGAATTAATAACTGAATAACAAAAATGGAACCCCTGTGCCCTTTTTATTGCTAAGTCGCTCATCCTTCAACACTGGAAATATAAATTTATGGTTCCAATTACTCAGGGGATTGAAGAGAGGATGTTACTCATGACTTATGAATGACTTGTTTACCTACACAGGTTATATATAGTCAATTATAATGAAATATAGTCCTCTTTTATTGAAGCTGCTATGTAAAACTTTATATAAATGAATGAGAAGTCCTCACCCTTCACACACAAAGATTGCTGATTATTTTTTTTTTTGGCTCCCTGTTTTCCTAGCGTCTTTTCTTTTCCTGTTTTGTTTAATTAAATAATAAAAGGTGGGGAATGACGTACTTTGTCCTACATTCTCCCATTACACATAATTTAACATAATATTGTGGAACTTTGACCACATTTCCATAGTTTTCTGGTATTTGATCACATCTCCCTCATCTGCATTAATCAGGAAGATAGGATGAAATTGAGAAAACTATAAAAATGTTGTCCAAGATGAGCTGTGATCCCCACCCGGTTAATCTTTTTGCAGTTTAAAGGGTTTTGCAACTCAGCTGGGATGTTGGAAATGTGAAATTACCAACCAACACCATCTTGCTATTTAGTGGGCAATATTCCTGCCATTAAATTCCAAATCCAGATTCTAGCTTCATTTCCATCACTACAATAGGCTCTTGGGAAAGTAAGGCTATTTTTCATATTTTAAGCCTATATTTTAATCAACTCAGGGTTAATTGATGTGGCCACCCATTTCAAAATCATGACTTTGGGTAGGCTAACAAGAATTTTAAATATCGTATGCAGCAACATCACAATAAGTGAATTGTAGCGAAGTGAATTTTCAATTGTAAGCCACTCAGAGTCATTGACTAAGATGGGCAGCTATAGACATTGATTGATTGATTGATTGATTGATTGATTGAATGATTGATTGAATGATGAAAGAATGAATGGATAGATAGATAGATAGATAGATAGATAGATAGATAGATAGATAGATAGATAGATAGATAGATAGATAGATAGATAGATAGATAGATAGATAGATAGATAGATAGATAGATAGATAGATAGATAGATAGATAGATAGATAGATAGATAGATAGATAGATAGATAGATAGACAGACAGACAGATAGCATGGCTGGCTCAGGAATTCTGGGAGTTGAAGTCTACGAGTCATAAAAGAGCCAAGGTTGCCAACCCCTGTGCTAGGCCTTATTTAGGGGTTTGTAAAATGAGATAACCGCGATCTCTTTCTCTCTTTTTTTTTAATTTAAAATTTTGAAAAGTCTTACCGAACATCGTAATTTTATTCCAGTAGCCACATTTAAGGACCCCTGAACGCTTTTTATGAGGTATTTATATCACGGCTACCAATTGATCTACCGCATGACTCTTGTGAAGAAAGCAATTCACAAAGTTGAACAAACGAAAGGCCTTTGGACCCTCCCCCCCCCAAAAAAAAACCCCTTTGGTTGAACTCCTATAATTGCCACTGTGTCCCAAAGGGACTCCCTCTTATTTAAAATCATGAGGCGTCTCTAAAGTTTGCCTTTAGGTTAGCTTGGTGGAACAATATTAACAGGATTAGTAGATAGTAGTTAATAAAACAGAGATATAAAAATACTCTGTGGACTGCCAGAGCTTTGATTTGGATCGTCTGTTAAGTGGCATTTCAGTAACAAATTTTTGCCTGGAGCCAAATTCCAATGCAGATCCATGGATTTCTGGTCTGATGAACCATCAGAAGCACTTAAAGATAAGTAAACAGACCTCTGATTAGCTTAGCGAGGGTATCAGGATATTCCCTTGTGTTCTTTTCAGGAATATTCAAGAAGTCATGCCACTTCAATAAGTTATTGAAGTTATAAGTTGCTTCAGTGAGTTATTTTGGGATCTCCTTTTAGCCTATCAACTTGACGAAAGTGGAGAGGCTAAGACGTTTTTTTATGAAAAATCTCTACCCAGATGAACAACATAGTAAAACGGAAAAGCTGCCGGCCCTTACATTCTTTCCCGAAAAACGAAATTATACTACAAATTGTAATTATCCTGGAGAAACACACACAAAAATAATATCAATAAGACTAGTGCAATTTATCAAGGTGCACCTTCCCATTTTAGGAAGGTGTGATTCTGTCAGATTCTTTTTTACGCCATTCGTTAAAGCCACGAGTTTGTTTTCTGAGCTAACGTTGCTCAAAGATTCAGCATGCAAAGAGATGTGCGTAACTTCTGCATTTCTGGTGCACGCGGTTTTGGAGGTCACCATGCATCTGTGTTTGCCATTCTTCTGAATATTCCACAGGTTTGAAAGTGGCAAAAGATGTTGACAAAAAAGATGTTGAGACTTTGGAAAAAGTGCAGAGAAGAGCAACTAAGATGATTAAGAGCCTGGAGACAAAAACATATGAAGAACGGTTGCAGGAATTGGGTATGGCCAGTCTAGAGAAAAGAAGGACTAGGGGTGACATGATAGCAGTTTCCAATATTTGAGCGGCTGCCACAAAGAAGAGGGGGTCAACTTATTTTCCAAAACACCTGAAGGCAGGACAAGAAACAACGGATGGAAACTGATCAAGGAGAGAAGCAACCTGGAATTAAGGAGAAACTTCCTGACAGTGAGGACCATTAACTAATGGAACAGAAGTTGCCTCCAGAAGTTGTGGATGCTCCATCACTGGAGGTTTTTAAGAAGAGACTGGACTGACACTGCTCTGAAATGGTATAGGGTCTCCTGCCTGAGCAGGGGGCTGGACTAGAAGACCTCCAAGGTCCCTTCCAGCTTTAGATTGATTGATTGATTGATTGATTGATTGATATACTCATTGGAAAATTCTGGCTAATCATCTCATCCTCCCTATTTCATTCATGCTTCGTTCAAAAGCCTTCATTGATAATAAATAATTGGTTATAATAACTAAGTTACCAGCACCATTTTTTTCAACTAGTAAAATAATTATTGGAGGTTTTTTTCAAGTATCTCAAGGACATATCCATATTTTTTTAAATAAATACAATATTTATATCCTTAATTTCTTCAGAAATAACCAGAAACAAAAGTCAGCTGTCTTCTACATGCCGGCAATCCGTCGCATTCCTATTCTAAAATATTCCACAAATCTCAAGCATTTGCAAAATTTGGGTCAAATAACAAGCAATCCCCTTTGCCTTGCTCTGGGCCTTAATTGCTAACCTAGCGCAGCAGAGGCAATGTTTTGATTATCCTGGATTTATTGCTTTGCAAGTTTCCTTTTATAATTTGTTAAAGTCAAGACGTCCCATGAAATGATACAGGCATTCAGATACAGGAAGAAAACGATAACAACTCATGCTTCAATGGTTGGCTAACCAGTTTTGGTCACCGCAATGTAAAAAAGATGTGGAGACTCTAGAAAGAGTACAGAGAAGAGCAACAAAGATGATTAGGGGACTGGAGGCTAAAGCATATAAGGAACGGCTGCTGGAACTGGGTATGTCTAGTTTAATGAAGAGAAGGACGAGGGGGGACATGATAGCAGTCTTCCAATATCTCAGGGGCTGCCACAAAGAAGAGGGAGTCAAGCTATTTTTCAAAGCACCTGAAGGCAGGACAAGAAGCAACAGATGGAAACTCATCAAGGAGAGAAGCAACCTAGAACGAAGGAGAAACTTCCTGACAGTTAGAATAATTAACCATTGGAACAACCTGCCTCTAGAAGCAGTGAATGCTCCAACACTGGAAGTTTTTAAGAAGAGACTGGATAGCCATTTGTCCGAAATGGTATAGGGTTTCCTGCCTGAGCAGGGGTTTGGACTAGATGACCTCCAAGGTCCCTTTCAACTTTATTATTATTATTATTATTATTATTATTATTATTATTATTATTATTATTATTATTATTATTATTATTATTATTATTATTATTATTATTATTATTATTATTATTAAGAACTCATTCCTAGAGGGTGCGACTGGCGATGAGAAACACGTGGCCGTCACTGAGAAATGATCCTTTTCTCCTTAAAATACTAGAAACTTGGCAAATCAGGTGGAAGAAGAAATTGGGGGTGGAGTGGGATTAGACAAAACCCTTTGTATCAAAAGAACAGAGAAATAAGGAACTCACTGACGGACATTGGTGCAAGCAATGGGATCTTCCAGTAGGAGAAGAATCAACTATTGTCACCGGCAAAACAATTACGCTTCACACCTAAAACTGGATGCAGTATTCCAAGTGTGGCCTTACTAAGGCCTTGTAAAGTGGTGTTAACACTTCACGTGATCTTGATTCTCTCCCTCTATTAATGCAGCCTAGCATTGGGCTGCATTAACAGGGCATTTTAATCAGAGCACTTTAATCAAGTATGGAAAGAGGATAGGATAAGGTTACATAAATTCCAGCAACTGGGTTGCTTTACCCCTTCAGAATTCAATTTATCTTCCGGGTTCCTAGGGCAGAGATGGTTCCAATCTCTTACATGTGAACTGGTGAAGAGTTTCTTTCTTTAACCAATATTAGAGAAGGGGCAGCTTGCTTGAATACAAATGTTCTTCCAGTTCTAAACCTAGCATTACATGTAATGTGTTGGATGCAAACCTTTGAGGGCTTTAAAACAAAGCAAAGATGAAACTTATTTTCAGTGACTCGTCCTTCCGTCCTTCCGAGGTCGGTAAAAGGAGGACCCAGATTGTTGGGGGCAAATAATGCTGACTCTGTAAACTGCTTAGAGCGGGCTGTAAAGCACTGTGAAGCGGTATATAAGTCTAAGTGTTGTTGCTATTGACTCGGCCTTCCATCCTCCCGAGGTCGGTAAAATGAGGACCGAGATTGTTGGGGGCAAATAGGCTGACTCTGTAAACTGCTTAGAGCGGGCTGTAAAGCAGTGTAAAGCAGTCTATAAGTCTAAGTACTATTGCTATTGACTCAGCCTTCCATCCTTCTTTCTGAGGTCAGTAAAATGAGGACCGAGATTGTTGGGGGACATAGGCTGACTCTGTAAACCACTTAGAGTGGGCTGTAAAGCACTGTGAAGTGGTATATAAGTCTAAGTGCTATCGCTATTGCTATCTTTACTGTAACACAGCTGTGGAAACTATTAGAATCAGTGGACAGTGGGTGGTAAGACTCTGTGAATGAAATATATTGCCTCTTTATTCAAACGTCTGCTTGAATCACTCCCTAAAATGCTATTCACAAACTTCTGAGATCATCAATAACAAAAAATAGAATCATGTCACATTCAGACTCATAATTCCACTCATCAGAAATAAATCCTGTCTGAATATGTTTCCAGAGGTCTGGCATCTCTGGAATATTTCTGAATGAGCATCATTAAAAAGCAAATAAGCTTCTCAGCACAATGACGCAATTATACACAACATGCCAAACTAAAGCCAGCCACTCTCTATGGCTTTGTAAGTGTGAGATACAGATCAACTCAAAGAAAAACACAATAAATATTGACGCTGCTTTATCAATAAAAGGGAAACGAAGTTCAACCCCCAGCTACAAATATTCTCTTCTGTCGGTAGAGCATATTTTCAGAAAGTGGACAATCTGAAATATGAGTACTTTGCTTTAATCAGTAAAATGACCCCTTTCTCTAGTTCTACACAATGGTGTTGGTAAAATGAGGACCCAGATTGTTGGGGTGGGGTGGGGGGGAATATGCTGACTCTGTAAACCACTTAGAGAGGGCTGTAAAGCACTGCAAAGCGGTATAAAAGTCTAAGTGCTATTGCTATTATTTCAACACAAACGCACAAAAACGGCCCTCGATTCAAAATCCAGCATTTAGGCATGCTCCCCGGGGAAACTACAAAATCTGCATTCATTTTCATCTGTATTAATTGGCCCAAGATTGATGACGTGTTCCCAGCAGCTTCAGGCAACTCAATTGCAGTGGGCAATCTATTTATTTATTTATTTTAAAAAGAAAAGCATAAAAGGAATCTTAAAATATATGGTAAGTCTTTACAATCATCCACATCCGATAATGGATTCCATTTAGAAAGCAAAAAAAAACCAACCCCCCCCCCCTGAAATAAGATCTCCAGATATTTTATTGTTTTCCTTGGGCATTAATGGGGTGGTTTAATATTTCCTGCACTTATCGATGGAACTGTGCATCTTCAAAATGCAGGAAAGTTTAAACTCACGGGTTTCCTTTTATATCTCAAATTAGTTGGCTACCACTGCTTTATAGGGGTTATTAATGCATCTGTTGTTGGCCTTTTGCCCTTCGCCATTTGTCTCTGGAACTTGCTCCAAATTCAGTTTTTGCTGGATTTTAGTTACATAAAACTTCCATTTTCCTTATAAGCTCCTCTTCAGGCACACAAAGGATTTTGAAAAATGTTATCCTATTTATCAACATGCTTAATTCTAACTCTTGGCAGATATAAGCACATTTCCTTTGTTGGCAGCTGGGGCCAGTAAGCCTGTGTCTCACTCTTTGAATATTTTTTTTTTCGGGGGGGGGGGAAGTCTTTCAGTTGCTCCTAAAGAGTACCGAACAATAGTGTCAAATTGTTGTAGATGTGAAGGGGCTTCAAAATTAGGATTGACCTAATAGACCTTGGCTTGGTCATTCAAGCATTTTGATATTTCAGAGGCCAGAAGGCCCACCCGCTATTAAGAAACCTAGATGATAGGACACAACTGATGGAAATCTTCAGAAAAACACAACTATGAACACACCGTCATGATTTATGCAACAAGAAAACAAGACTCTAATCTGACATTTTCTTTGAGAATGATACTTGCTGATGGCTGCATCCTTCATCTGAATTCTGTACGTTGTTCTTTTTTTCATGTCAACCTACTCTTTTTTCTATTAATCTGGATTGGATAGAAATAGCAATTCACAATTTGCCATACTTTCTAGGTATGGACTGGCATAATAACTTTGCTTAAGTTATTATGGCTTGCTTTAAACATTTGAAGGAACATCACTTAAAGGAATGGAGG
Organism: Azemiops feae; assembly: GCA_023970755.1. Classification (NCBI taxonomy): domain Eukaryota; kingdom Metazoa; phylum Chordata; class Lepidosauria; order Squamata; family Viperidae; genus Azemiops; species Azemiops feae. The sequence goes on along the minus strand of JALGBA010001933.1, from coordinate 18,742 downwards.
TCCTTCCTTCCTTCCTTCCTTCCTTCCTTCCTTCCTTCCTTCCTTCCTTCCTTCCTCCCTCCCTCCCTCCCTCCCTTCCTTCCTTCCTTCCTTCCTTCCATCCATCCATCCATCCATCCTTCAAAACAACGTAGTTGAAAAGTAGACTCTGGTAGACTTTTAGCAACAAGGAAAGAGGTCTATAAAGTGGCTGGCTGTGAAGTTAGTTGCTCCTGGTCTGTATTTACAAAGTTGTCCTCTTTGCTCCCAAGGGCCATCTTACCTGTTTTGCATTTTCCAACTTTACATGAAAAAAAATGCTGCACACACAACATAAGGAAGCTGATGGTAGAGGTAATGTAAGGATTAGTCAAAGGAAGAGAATAACAGAGTTGGAAGGGAGCTTGGAGGTCTTCTTGTCCAACCCCGTGCTCAAGCAAGAGATCCTACAGCATTCTGGACAAATGGCTGTCCAGACTCTTCTTAAAAACCTCCAGTGAGGGAGCACCCACAACTTCTGGAAACAAGCCGTTCCACTGGTTGATTGTTCTCAGTGTCAGGAAATTTCTCCTTGGTTCTAGGTTGTTTCTCTCCTTGATTAGTTTCTTGTTTGTTGTCCTGCCTTCTTTGGAGAATAGACAAATAGAGCAGCTGCCATTGGAAAGCCTTCTTTGAGTCAAACTGGATTCATCATGGCTTCCTAGACAAATTTTTCTCAGCCAGCAACTTAGAGATTGTTTGCTATAGCAACTTCTATCCAACCAGCATCTCATCCAACCTAAAGTCCCTTGTCTTCTTCGGGGGTGTTAAATCATCTTTAGTCAAGTGCTCCCCAACAGTGGGAATGTGGGACACTCACTGCAGATCAAAAGGTTTTTGTAAGCCCTTCGGTGTCCTACTTCAAATACAGGGTTCAGAGAACGTCCCAACCCAAATGCATTTCAAAATAACTGCTGCGTGTCAGACAGAGAGAAGTCCTCTAATGTTACAAGGAGAATCAAGGCTTTAAAAATCCCCCCACCCCACTCACTAATATTCTGAACTTCATCTATGGGGTGTCTTTAAGTTGCACATTGATGCTCGCCTCGCTAGCTCATGCGATGCCATTTCTAACGCTATAGTCCAAGCATGAATCCATCTCAGCTATCTGTAAAATAAAAAAATATGGGTGGGGGTGAATAGTTGAATTTCTGCCTGACCAAACACTACGATCTGAGAAAATTTGAGCTAGCGTTCCACATCGTAGAGATGCAGTACACTTAAATTCCCTGTGGACATTTCGGCAAAGCTACAGTATTTCTGTGCAGCGTCCTGGTGGACACTTCCCTCTTGATCTCCAAAATTCACTAGCATAGAGCCTTATTTCTAAAGCCATCATAATACAGGTAGTTCTCGATCAATCAATCAGAACAGAGTTGGAAGGGAACTTGGAGGTCTTCTAGTCCAGCCCCCTGCTCAAGCAGGAGACCGCATACTATTTCAGACAAGTGGCTGTCCAGTCTCTTCTTAAAAATCTCCAGTGATGGGAGCAATCACAATGTCTGAAGGCCACCATCTAGATTAGACCAGATAAAAATCTTGCTAAAACGTCCCTACCTCTCAGCTTTTATCTAGGTTTTTTTTTTAGAAGTATATAATGCTACTGTAGGCTTAGATGTAACTTTCCGTGCTAAACTAAATTCATAAATAAAATCTGGAAATAGTTGCTGGTTCTTTCTGCGATAAAAAATGTGCAACAGTGGTTTCTTTGATGACTTCTGCCTTGCGATACCCACGGCAACTCCCAAACCATCCAAAACAAATGAAATGTTATATTTCAGAAATTCTCTAGCAATTGCTTATTACCACATTTCTTAACTGGCATACAATCTAAGCAACGTCATGAGGTGCCAATGATCTGCAGTCTATTTAACATCATGGCTATTTATTTTTATGGACTCTCATTATTGCTCTTTACCCTAAATTAGAGGGACATTCCTGGCTGCAATTTCCGTGCTCTGCAAAATTCAACATTGCTTTCCTTATTCAATTTCCAAATCATGCTTAATCATGCCTAAAAGCTTGTCAGTCAAAACTGCACAGCCACACACATTAGAACGGTGACAGATATCGTGAAAACTGAGATTATGTTGAATCCCACCCTTATGTCTAGGCTTTTTTTTTTTCATTCGGATCTGGAGTACATGAGATCACCCACACACCAATATTTTGCTCAAAATATCCAGGACTCTAGGAGTCCAATTTAATTTCAGAGTACTTCCATGCAACGTGCATGCCTTCAAGTCAGTCTCAGTTCTTTGTGACCACATGTATAAGTTCATGCTGTTTTCTTGGCAACATTTTAGAATAGAATAGAATAGAATAGAATAGAATAGAATAGAATAGAATAGAATAGAATAGAATAGAATAGAATAGAATAGAATAGAATAGAATAGAATAGAATAGAATAGAATAGAGTAGAGTAGAGTAGAGTAGAGTAGAGTAGAGTAGAGTAGAGTAGAGTAGAGTAGAGTAGAGTAGAGTAGAGTAGGAATAGGAATAGGAATAGGAATAGGAATAGGAATAGGAATAGGAATAGGAATAGGAATAGGAATAGGAATAGGAATAGGAATAGGAATAGGAATAGGAATAGGAATAGGATGGGATGTTGGAGGTCTTCTAGTCCAGCCCCCTGCTCAAGCAGGAAAACCTACATCATTTCAGACAAGTGACTATCCAGCTCTTCTTCAGGACCTCCAGTGCTGGAGCCCTCACAACTTCTGAAGGCAACTTCTGTTCCACTGGTTAATTGTTCTCACTGTTAGGAAGTTTCTCCTTAATTCCAGGTTGCTTCTCTCCTTGATTAGTTTCTATCCGTTACTTCTTGTCTTGCCTTCTGGTGCTTTGGAGAATAATTTGATGCCCTCTTCTTTGTGGCAGCCCCTCAAATACTGGAATACTGCTATCATATCTCCCCTGTTTCTTCTTTTCTTTAGACTGGCCAAACCCAAGTCCTGCAGCTGTTCTTCATATGTTTTAGTCTTCAGGCCTTGGATCATCTTAATTGCTCTCGTCTGAACATTTTCCAAAGCCTCAACATCTTTTTTGTAGTATGGCGAACAAAATTTTAGGAAAGGTTTGACCTTGGTTTTCCTGAGATCGGAAGTGAATGACTTTAAACCAGTTGCTTTTGTGTAGAAGGCAGGACAAAAACGTCACAATTTCCTGGTTTCTAGCCTGGTGCCTTAACCTTTACACCAAACTGTTCTCTCGCAATGAATAATATTATTTCAGTGTATTGTTCATTTGTGTTCAGTGATGTGACGTGAAGTGTCTGTAAGGCTTAGTGGCATGTAAGGACTAAAATTGCTCCACAGTGCAGTTTGTTCCTCACGGGCTGCCAAATACAGACTGGGTGAGTGAATTTTCGATTGTTTTTGCAGATTCACCCCTGTGGGTGGGCAGGTCCCTGGTGCTTTCTCTTAAGAAATCAAAGTTGAGTCTTCTGGAAAGACACATTAATTGTCCTCAGTGTCAGGGAATTCCTCCTTAGTTCCAGGTTGCTTCTCTCCTTGATGAGTTTCCATCCATTACTTCTTGTCTTGCCTTTTGGTGCTTTGGAGAATAGCTTGACTCCCTCTTCTTTGGGGCAACCCCTGAGATATTGGAAGACTGCTATCATGTCACCCCCTAGTCCTTCGCTTCATTAAACTAGATATACCCAGTTTTTGTAACCGTTCTTCATATGTTTTAGCCTCCAGTCCCCTGATCACCTTTGTTGCTCCTCTCTGCACTCTTTCTAGAGTCCCAACATATTTTATAGTGTGGAGACCAAAATTGGTTGCAGTATCCTAGGTATGGTCTTACTAAGGCTTTATAGAGTGGTATTAGTACCTCACGTAATCTTGATTGAATCCTTCTGTTAATGCAACTTAGGATTGTATTGGCTTTTTTGCCTGCCGCTGCACGATTTCTGAATTCATAGGCACATAGGCATACAGAATCCAGAGACATGCTCGCCACTTTGCAAATAAATAAAATAATACAATAAAAGAGCACCTTCTGTAGATGTAGGGTAAGTTAAAATTCAACTTAATAGGAAAATCAACCTTTGATGTTAATTGTAGCCTATAAAACGTTTGCCCAAGGGGCATTCAGAAATATAAAGGAATGAAAGAGGGAGAACACAGAACAGAGAGTAACAGAGTTGGAAGGGACCTTGGAGGTCTTCTAAGTCTTCTAGTCTAGTTTAATGAAGAGAAGGACTAGGGGTGACATGATAGCAGTATTCCAATATCTCAGGGGCTGCCACAAAGAAGAGGGAGTCAAGCTATTCTCCAAAGCGCCTGAAGGCAGGACAAGAAGTAATGGATGGAAACTAGTCAAGGAGAGAAGCAACCTAGAACTAAGGAGAAACTTCCTAACAGTTAGAACAATTAACCAGTGGAACAACCTGCCTCCAGAAACGGTGAATGCTCCAACACTGGAGGTTTTTAAGAAGAGACTGGACAGCCATTTGTCTGAAATGGTATAGGGTTTCCTGCCTGAGCAGGGGGTTGGACTAGATGACCTCCATGGTCCCTTCCAACTTTATTATTATTATTATTATTATTAAACCCCCCACTCAAGCGGGAAACCCTATAGCATTTCAGACAAGTGGCTGTCTAGTCTCTTCTTTAAAACCTCCAGGGATGGAGACCCCACGATTTCTGGAAGGAATCTGTTCCGTTGATTAATTGTTCTCACTGTCAGAGATACTCAGTTTTCTGAATTGAGCCTTACACATTGAGTGGTATTTATTTCAAGAATTTAAAAAAAAAACTCAAACCAAAAAAAGAAGAAAAAAAAGGCCACCTTGGAAAAACAAACAACAAAAACAAAAAAACCCCAAAGTTTTTCTGGGAATTTCCATGCTATTGAATGTCCCCTTTCTTTCCTCGTTTTTTTTTGTTTTTTTTTTCAAAAAATCCTCCCATTTGAGACAAAGCAGACATTTCTCCCTGGCCTGCTGGCAGCAAACATCTGGAATCAAAGGGTATGTTTAATTGAAAAAGGCTCTTTTGGCCAAAATGGTGAAATCATGAAAAATGGCCTGTCTACAAGCTTTGAAAGGCAGATGAGGAAGCAGTCTGACTACAGATTTTTCCCATCAGTTGAAATGTCTTGACGTGCACACCTGCTCCTGTCCCTTGCATACACACACCCCGTGTCTGCAATAATGATTGTTATGTTTTTGTTTGTTCAAACAACAGACATCATTGCAATAAAAAAGGACCTTTTGATTCTGTGCAGAGATGTGTCCTTTTTGGTGCCATCCTAAAGCTCTTGCAATTGTGATATTGCTCCTACTTATTTTCTTTTAGGAAATCATGATAAACCAGGGGTCTTCAAACTTGGCCCTGTTATGACTTGTGGACTTCAGCTCCCAGAATTCCTCAGCCAGGCATGCACTAATATTACCTAGATCTATCTATCTATCTATCTATCTATCTATCTATCTATCTATCTATCTATCTATCTATCTCTCTATCTCTCTATCTCTCTATCTATCTATCTATCTATCTATCTATCTATCTATCTATCTATCTATCTTCTATCTATCTATCTATCTATCTATCTTCTATCTATCTATCTATCTATCTATCTATCTATCTATCTATCTATCTATCTATCTATCTTCTATCTATCTATCTCTATCATCTATCTATCTATCTATCTATCTATCTATCTATCTATCTCTATCTATCTATCTATCTATCTATCTATCTATCTATCTATCTATCTATCTATCTATCTATCTATCTATCTATCTATCTATCTATCTATCTATCTATCTATCTATCTATCTATCTATCTATCTCTATCTCTAGCTGTCTGTCTGTCTGTCTGTCGTTTTCCACCACTATTTCTCCAGCACGTTCCACTCTCCAGTTTGGAAGAGAGAAGTGGAAGGCAATTGCAAAGGATGAGTAGTTTTACAGGAACTTCCCTGTAGATACAGCCGTAAGACAAATGACTAGAACACATGAAAGTGGTTTGGTTCCACAGCAAAACCAGCAAGCTTAATTGAAAAGGAATTTCAATTTTCCACAATTTTCTCCCCCCCCCCTTTTTTTCTTTTTCTTTCTTTGTTCTAAAGGAAGGGTGTTCCACAAAGTGGAAATTGTGAAAATCTGGATAAGCACGGATGAGTTGGTTCCATTTTTCGTTTTTCGTTTCCTTCTGAGCTCCAAGGAAAGTCAATCGACATCTGCTTTTGCTTCTTCCCTGAAGATTCAGAGCTGTGTAAACAAGCTCCTTTGGTGACAAAATGAAGGCAGTGGTCATTTTCTTATGACTTTGAGTTGCAAAGATTTCCCAGAAAGCCGCCCATATTTACAAATGCAATCCCTGGTTCATTCTTTTATGCGAGACACAGATCATTCAGGGAATAGAAAAACCTCAAGGGTGGAATTCCAAGATGGCATGTTTATGCGTTTCATTCTTTCCCCACTACACCCTTGACTCCAATTAAGGATTGCTTTAGCTCAGAAAACGTCCTTGCATTTTATGGGAAAACCGGAGGGGTGACCTATAATCTTCAAGCGGGAGATTCCAGATACCTGGAAAACATCCTTTCATCATGTTTTCTTTGAAAGTAAGTAGAATAGAATAGAATAACAGAATGGGAAGGGACCTTGGAGGTCTTCTAGTCCAACCCCCTGCTCAGTCAGGAAACCCTATACCATTTCAGACAAAGGGCTGTCCAGTCTCTTCTTAAAAACTCCCAGTGTTGGAGCATTCACAACTTCTGGAGGCAGGTTGTTCCACTGATTAACTGTCCTCGCTGTCAGGGAATTCCTGCTTGGTTCCAGGTTGCTTCTCTCCTTGATTAGTTTCCATCTATTCCTTCTTGTCCTGCCTTCAGGTGCTTTGGAGAATAGCTTGACTGCCTCCTCTTTGGGGCAGCCCCTGAGAGATTGGAAAACTGCTATCATGTCACCCCTCGTCCTTCTTTTCATTAAACTGGACCTACCCAATTCCAGCCAAAAATAACCTATGAACAGTGAACTGAACCAATGGCTGTCTCTAGACTCCTTATTGTCTTGATCGCTCTTCTCTTCATTCTTTCTAGAATCTCAACACCTTTTTGCATCGTGGCGACCAAAACTGGCTGCAGTATTCCAAGTGTGGCCTTATCAAAGCAGTATACATAGAGGACTAACGTGTCACGTGATCTTGATACTATGCCTCGATTGTTAGCTCATACATAAGGGGTTGTCCATTAGGGCTCCTAGATCCCTCACAGAGTTACTACTATTGACCCAAGTGCCATCTATTCTTGACTAAGTGTAGACCGCTACATTTCTCGCCACTGAATTGCATTTTGTTGGATAAGGCCCAGGGTTCTAAGTCTGTCTAGATCCTTCTTCATTGCTTAGACCTCCTGAAGGTTAAACCGTAGTTTGGAAGGCAATCACATATTCATCCCCCAAACATAAGAGATTATGTGCTTGTGCACCAAGGTCACCTTTCTTTCAATAGAGTGTCAGAGAGGACCCTCTAGTGTGGAGGAAGCCTGTGGCTTTCCCCAGAGGAGACACATCCAACCTTCACAATCTGCTCCATTTGTCACGAGGTTCAAACACAGATTGGCAAGCTTTCCCTCCTTCCAGACAGTTTCCCGTAGCATGTTGCCCTGATGCCGAAATTCACGTTTTCCCGCTAAAATGCTGCTTATAAATTCCGCCCTCCTCTCCTTGGGACATTTGAGCGTGCAACAATTTCACCAAAATAAGAACACGTCTACATTTCCCTCCTTCTAAAAGATTGAGAGCTCCGGTTTTCCCAGTGTGGATTAGATCACACGCTATCTAGATACCCCTCAAAAGAGACAATCAAAAAAGGAAATAAAAAGACCAAAACATTTCTTCACCTGCAATCCACACCCAGATGAGCTGAGACTAACCCCAAAATTAACACTAGACCAACAATCAAGAAGTAAACCATACCCCAATCAAGGAACTCATAACTCAAGACTAACAAGCTAAAAATAGCTTAATCAAGAAATCACCCAAGAACATTCCCATCAAGCCACTAGTATATAAAAATAACAGCAAATCCCACTCCCTTCTAATACTGGCGATGTTACCTAATTTGGTAATGAAACGTCCGCAAGGAAATCCTCAAGCTCAGAGAGCATCAAGCACCGACCACGCCATTATCATATTCTCAGGATCTGATCAAGATTTAAAGTTTCTTCTTAAGCTCACTGATGAGCATAAACATCCTGGTCATTTTACTCATCCATAACTTTCTTTCCATTCAAAATTTAAACTCCCCCCCCCCTTTTCAGCACATTTTCACAGGCTCTGAGGTGTTTCGACGGGAGAAAAAAGCTTGGAGAAGAACAATAGGCCGCCATCCCTAATAAATTCAGAATAGAATAGTAACTTTATTTGTCACTTTGAATGTACACTAATATCGGCGTAACATTAAAATGAAATTTCGTTGCATTCAGCTCTCAAAGAGTCACCCCCTCCGATATACACTACATAAATATGACAAAAGTAAATAAATAAATAAATACAGAATTATGCATGTACCCACATATATTATATGGCACAGAAAAACGACAGTCTAGTTCAGGTTATGTATACACGTGCATGGCGAGAATAACGAATCTTGCTAGTTTCATTTCCAAAATTCAGGTCAGAGGTCACCATGAATCAACTTAGCAAGGAGACTTGGAACTGTTTACTTCTCTGGAACTTTATATTCAAGTCCCAGACTGTTTCCCCCCAACTCCAGGATCTTCCCCTAGATCCTAGGCGATCATAAGTGGAATCTAAAATCAAATGGCACCCTTTGTGTTTCCTGGCACCTCTTCTAAAGCCTGGATCCTTTCTTTGAATATAGCGTATTTGGTAGCCCTCTGTGCAATTTCCACTGAAGATTAAGAAAAGAGAATCTCTGTATAAGAGCAAATCGTGTTCTTGTCATTTTGCTTCTGCGTAAATGACAAAAACACTAAGATTCACGTTTTAGAACAAATATCATGTGTTCCGCATATTTCCTTCACTGCAAAGGGATTTTTTCTCCCATAGACCCTAACAGGAGTTCTTTCCATCAATATTCATTTTTAGTCCACCTGGGGGTGGTGGGAGAAAGAGGAGGGAGGGAGGAGGAAGGAATGAAGAGGAAGGAAGGAAGGAAGAAGGGGGGAGGGCGGGAGGGGGAGGAGGAAGGGAAGGAAGGGGGAAGGAGGGAGGGAGGGAGGAAGGAAGGAAGGGGAAGGAAGGAAGGAAAGAAGGAAGGAAGAGGGAAAGAGGGAAGAAGGGAGGGAGGGAGGGAGGGAGGGAGGAAGGAAGGAAGGAAGGAAGGAAGGAAGGAAGGAAGGAAGGAAGGAAGGAAGGAAGGAAGGAAGGAAGGAAGAGGGAAGGAAGGAAATTGTATCCTTTTCCTATGCTTTTTGTGTTACCGATTTGTAAAAAGACTGACTTGAAAGGAAAAGTGTTGAGATTAATGCAAACAGAAAGTGCAAAACAAATACACTTCAATGCTTTTCTTACCAAGAAAGTTACAAATTGCGTGAGCTCATCAGTGAGATATATTGTTGCCTGTTAAGAAATACTACCAGTAATTTTTTCTTTGCTGAAATAAAGAGTCTAACGGATTCATTTGCTGCCAAGAGGGGGCTTTTGGAGCTGGTTTAACATAACAAAATTCTAATTTTCAGACCATTCTTGTAGGTGGCCCATCATCCTCAGACAGCCGACTGACTGAACAGAGCTGGGATGAAGTCTGATGACCAAATAAAAACTCTTACCCTTCATAGCAACTCGTAACAATACAGTTTTGCATAAGCAGGGCTGAATTTCTGTTTACCTCTGTGGTGGGTGAGATTCCTGGTTCCGGAAGGCAAAGGTGTATAGGACGCCTGAGCTGAGGTACGAACATCTTCCACAGAATCCTGTAACAATAAAATGAGAATAATTACTATTAATATATATATAGATAGCCCTTGACTTACAATAGTTTGTTTACTGACCGTTCAAAGTTACAACATCAATCAGAATCAATCAATCAATCAGAATAGAGCTGGAAGGGACTTTGGGGGTCTTCTAGTCCAACCCCTTCCTCAAGCAGGAGAACCTACACCATTTCAGATAAGTGGCTGTCCATTCTCTTCTTAAAAGCCTCCAGTGTTGGAGCACCCACAACTTCTGGTGGCAAGCTGTTCCATTGGTTAATTGTCCTCACTGTTAGGAAGTTTCTCCTTAGTTCTAGGTTGCTTCTCTCCTTGGTGAGTTTCCATCCGTTGTTTCTTGTCCTGCCCTCTGGTGCTTTGGAGAATAATTTGACCCCCTCTTCTTTGTGGCAGCCCCTCAGATACTGGAATGCTGCTATCATGTCACATCACTGGAAAAAGTGACTTAGGACCATTTTTCGTAGTTAGGACTATTGCAGCAATTCCCATGATCACCTGATTGAAATTGAGACCAACACTCCAGAAGATAGGTTTAAGATACAGAAGAATCTTGACAGACTTGAACATTGGGCGCTATCTAACAAAACAAAATTCAATGGTGAAAAAAATAAGGTTCTACATTTAGGCAAGAAAAACCAAATGCACAGGTATAGTATAGGACTATAGGTGGTACCTGGTCAAGAGTAACAACTGTAAGAGGGACCTCGGAGTCCTAGTGAACAATCATTTAAACAGGAGCCAGCCATGTGCTGCAGCTGACAAAATAGCCAACACATTGCTAGGCTGCATTAACAGAGGGATAGAATGAAGATCACGTGAAGTATTAATACCACTTTACAATGCCTTGGTAAGGCCACACTTGGAATACTGCATCCAGTTTTGGTCACCACGATGTAAAAAAGATGCTGAGACTCTAGAAAGAGTGCAGAGAAGAGCAACAAAGATGATCAGGGGACTGGAGGCTAAAACATATGAAGAGCGGTTGCAGGAATTGGGTATGTCTAGTCTAAAAAAAGAAGAAATAGGGGTGACATGATAGCAGTCTTCCAAAATCTCAGAGGCTGCCCGAAAGAAGAGGGAGTCAAGCTGTTCTCCAAAGCACCTGAAGGCAGGACAAGAAACCATGGATGGAAACTAATCAAGGAGAGAAACAACCTAGAACTAAGAAAAAATTTCCTGACAGTTAGAACAATTAACCAGTGGAACAGCTTGCCACCAGAAGTTGTGAATGCTCCAAAACTAGATGTTTTTAAGAAGAGACTTGACAACCATTTGTCTGAAATGATATAGGGTTTCCTGCCTGAGCAGGGGGTTGGACTAGAAGACCTCCAAGGTCCCTTCCAACTCTGTTATTCTGTTATTCATGTATTATATAAAACATAAATATTGCAATCATTTGTATTTTAAAAAACAGATTAAAAAACATGTGATAGTTACAAAAGTTGCATAAGCACAGAAAATTCACAGAACTTACGTAACGGTTCTGTAAACATCAGAAAACAAAATAAACCTTTTAAGAACACTTGGTCTAGATTACAGTTTGAAAAACACCTTGGATAAAATTATTGTGCCCATGGTGACAAAGTTTTTTTAAATCAAATTGCATTTACTAACACCATTTAAGCTGGCAATATCTAGACATTACTGAGGCACATTTTTAAAGTTAAAGATGGTTATTTCCTGGTAAATAACATTTGGCATATATTCCTGTAAAATATGTTTTAATATTAGGCCCACTGCTCTGAGCAATGTTTTTGCTAGAAATCAAAAGGTGAATATCAGGCAATGAACACAAAGAATCAGTTGCAGGAAGATAATTACATGTATTGATCATTAAACTCACTCTTAACAGTAAAAACAAACAAACATGGGTTTTTAAAAATACAGTCGCTGTTCCATTGCAACAGTCCACTCGTTTACCCAAAAATGCTTAAGATGAATTGCATGTATCTCGACCAGTTTATTTTCCTAATTTGATTGTCATGATATCTGTCAAAAATAACAAAACCTTTTGCCAAAATTTATTTATTTATTTTACTTTATTTTATTATCTTTACAAACAACTTAAGGTGGTGAACCCATTTTCTCCTCCTATTTTCCTCACAATAACAATCCTGTGAGGTGAATTGGGCTGAGACAGAGTAACGGGTCCAAAATCACCCACCTGGCTTTCATGGCTAAGGCGGGACTAGAACTCACGGTCTCTTGTGATTGGCCCAAAGTCACCCACCTGGCTTTCATGGCTAAGGCGGGACTAGAACTCACGGTCTCCTGGGATTGGCCCAAAGTCACCCACCTGGCTTTCATGGCTAAGGCAGGACTAGAACTCACCCCTCCTGTGATTGGCCCAAAGTCATCCACCTGGCTTTCATGGCTAAGGCGGCATTAAAACTCACGGTCTTCTGTGATTGGCCCAAAGACACCCACCTGGCTGTTGTGGTTAAGGCAGGACCTGAACTCACAGTCTCCCTCTTTCTAACCTGATGCCTTAACCACTAGACCAAACTGTCTCTATATAGTTAACTAGGATGTATTTAACTAGAAAGGCCATGTCTTCGTTTTCATATTCAAACCTTCCTTCAAATCCAGATGTTAACTGCAAAACCTAAATGGCCCATACCCAGAAAAACGAGGGCCTGGCTGAGGAATTCTGGGAGTTGAAGTCCACAAGTCATAAAAGGGCCAAGTTTGAAGACCCCTGACTTAAGTCAAGACTTTTTGTCTCTTATACTGAAACTTCCTCCCTTGATCCTGCCTACCCCCCATTCAAAAACTCAGCCCTCAACATCTTGATGGAGGCCTGTTGAGTTGATTTGATTGAAGTAGTTTCCTAAGCCCTGAGATTAAAAAAACAAACAAAAAAAAAACCTGCCCATCCCAATATTCAGAACAGGAACAGCGTTCTCAAAAGTAGAACTTGCTAATGGGACATTCATAGCATATGTTAAAATTTAGCATGCAAGGTGAAGAATGGAAGATATTCATGTCAGAGCAGACTCCTCTGGTGTTCCCAACTAATTTACAACAGTGTATAAACCACAGGTGCTTTCCCTACGCTGTATTTTGACTTGTCTGTAAACCCAGGTTAGTGTGTTTAAGCTTTTGTCACTTATTTTTTTTTAAAAAATGACCTATTCACCCTTCCCCAAGGTTTCTCCAATGGATCAAAAGAAACGAAGCTGGTCCATTTCAGACCTTTCAAATATTTTTCTGTCTGCTCTTCGGGGCTCTTAGCTGAAACCCTGATAATAGCAAAGATTTCTCTTCAGTAGTTTTAATCTCAATTTAGGCTGTTGACAGTTTGATGATAGCTTTTCTTAAAATTACTGGAAGGAAACTCTGCCTTTTCAGCAAATACTACTGACAGATCAAAATTCAAGAACTTTTTAAAAGGATACTGGAGTGAAGGGACCATTTAGCTTTCTTTTCCACGTTAAGAAAAAAAAAAAAAAAAAAGCCAGAACAGAAGAGTTTCTTAAAGGCCTCTTAGTGCTTTTTCTGTATATACTTCCCTGTCAAAAATACAAGAGTCTCATTACTTCTCCACAGAGTTTGCGGTTACAAATGCTAGTTAATTGCACGCTGAAACTATTTTGCAAAATTTACAGCTGGCTGGGGAAATATATATATATATATGCTGATTTACATAATGGGAATATTGCCTGTGTACTAGCAAAATGCCCCCATTTTAAGCAACAGATGACACGGCACCCTTAACAATTTTCCGAACACCAGTTGTAAAGAAGAATTGTAGGCTTGACTCTTTGCCACAATATTTTGATACCGAAAGGATTGATGTGTGACAGCTTGCCTTGAGGACAGTTTTGACAAACACAGCGGAGGTTCCAGGTATATTAGAAAAATGACCATGAACAAACCTCTACGACTGATGCAGAGGGAGAGAGAAGGATATGAACATGCAAACAAAAATTAAAAGTTGCCTCTTTTCTTCAGTTGCCAAAGGATTTTAAAGCAATGTTTTATTTAGTAATCTATTCCAGATGTAATGTAGAGTGATGTGGTTCATTTCCCAAGGTTTCTCTCTGGGTATACCAAGAATTACTCCATTTTAAGCTAATACAATCCTGGGTTGTATAAACAGAGGCACAGAATCAAAATCACACAAAGTATTTGCACCGCTTTATAAAGGCCTTAGTAAGGCCGCACCTGGAATCCTGCATCCAGTTTTGGTCACCGCATTACGAAAAAAGATATTGAGACTTTGGAAAAAGTGCAAAGAAGAGCAACTAAGATGATTAAAAGCCTGGAGACTAAAACATATGAGGAAGAACGGTTGCAGGATTTGGGAATGGCCAGTCTAGAGAAAAGAAGGACTTAGGGGGGACATGATAGCAGGATTCCAGTATTTATATTCATAAAGTTCCTCTCTGCTTTTTTGTCAAGTCTATTTGCAACCTAGGAACATTGTCGGAATATTCAGGGAATTATTGGTTTGAAATTATTTTCACCCTGGGAAATAGGATGTGCCAAGGGCTGGATCAGATCAACAGGGATATCAGATTAAAGAGATGGTTTGTGAATTCAAAGAAGATCCTATGAGGTTGCAATGGATAATTGTTTCTATATTGTGGTGTACGAAAACTATACGGGTATGTCCATAACGAGTTGGTTTTGTCTTGGAACCATAAAAATAATATTTCTTTATTTCATAAGTAAGAACTAGATCCTCCAGCTGTTAGGCAGCACCATTAAGAGCTATATCCCTAATCGCAAATCTATACTGAAAACATATTTTAGATGTTCTGAGAAGATTTTTTAAAAAAAAGACGTTGGTTCTTGATCTCTCCTTTTCTTTTATTCCTTGATTTCCCCAGTTTTAAGCCTGTGAAGACATGCACTATCAAAGAATAGGAAAATAAAGGACTTTAATAGGATTACAGACTTGATCATTATCTAATTTATTGTTATATGTATTTACTGCCAGGGTGCAGTAAATTATTGACGTAGCGCTATATTGTCTGTTTTTTCCCAGGACATTTTAAACGAGTCTTAATTCAATTTTTGTTGTTAGCTGTCAGATTTACTACAGCAAAATATTGAAAAACTAAAGAACGTATTTCTTTGGATCAATGGTATTTAAAAGTATGGGAAATAGCCTGGGCTGAAAAACTAACAGAACTGCAAAGAGTCCGGAAAAGCCTTTAAGTTAAGAATGGATTTATTCGTATTTTGTCACTCTTTTTAAATTGGCTGATGGCGTAGAGAGAAGACCCCTACCCCTCCGTGTTACTCATTCTTTAGTAACATTCTTTTAGCTTCTTATTTAATCTTCTTAATTTTAATAGCTTTGTATTATTGTAAGCCATCCAGAGCAGCTGTAACATTAAGATGGTTGGCATAAATGTTTAGCAATAGCAAGAGCACGTAGACTTATATATCGCTTCACAGTGCTTTACAACCCTCTCTAAGCAATTTACAGAGTCAGCCCCCAACAATCTGGGTCCTCATTTTATCATACTGTGGCCAAGAAAACTGCATGAATACATAATGAAGTCACCATGTTACCAACATATCTACTAAGCTGAGCCTGAGTCCTCATGAGGGGTCAACTTATCTTCCAAAGTACCAGAAGGCAACAAACAATGGATGGAAACTAGCCAGGAAAAAAAAATCCAAACTAAGTCAATTCTAAAAGAATTCAACTTGAATACCTTCAGGTTGGAGAATAGAATAGAATAGAATAGAATAGAATAGAATAGAATAGAATAGAATAGAATAGAATAGAATAGAATAGAATAGAATAGAATAGAATAGAATAGAATAGAATAGAATAGAATGGAATGGAATGGAATGGAATAGAATGGAATGGAATCTGGAAGGGACCTTGAAGGTCTTCTAGTCCAGCCCCCTGCACAAGCAGGAGGACCTATACCATCTCAGACAGGTGATTGCCAGTCTCTTTTTAAAAACCTCCAGTGATGGAGCGCCCACGATTTCTGAAGGCAAAGCTGTTCCACTGGTTGATTGTCCTCACTGTCAGGAAGTTTCTCCTTAATTCCAGGTTGCTTCTCACCTTGATCAGCTTCCAACCATTGTTTCTCGTCCTCCCCTCTGGTGCTCTGGTGAACAACCTGACCTCCTCTTCTTTGTGGTAGCCCCTCAGATACTGGAACACCGCTATCATGTCTCCCCTATTTCTTCTTTTCTTTAGACTAGCCAGACCCAAGTCCCGCAGCCGTTCTTCATATGTTTGGGTCTCCAGGCCTTGGATCTTCTTAGTTGTTCTTCTCTGAATTTTTTCCAGACTCTCAACATCTTTTTTGTGATGTTGTGACCAAAATTGGCTGCAGTATTCCAGGTGTGGTCTTACTAGGGCTTTATAAAGCGGTATTAGTACTTCGCGTGATCTTGATTCTATGCCCCTGTTTATACAACCCAGGATTGTATACTGAGATCTTTCTCAGTATAGAAAATTATTTTAACAATTTCTGGAGGCATCAAATTAGCATCCTGGGGAAGGCTGTCCCCCCCCCAATCTTGTAAATTATACATTTGTTTCAGCACAATACACGGAAGGTCCTATTCTACCCATTTCTTTTCCTGGTCCTATGATCCCCCCTGTTCACCTAGTTTATTGGACAATTTATCTTTCCCAACGAAGGATCAAGATTCCTTGAATCTAACAAAATGAGCTTTAATCCGGTAAAGCTCAGGCCACAATAAATTTTTGGATGCTTCAGGTGTCCCCGGATTGGGGGGGGGCTGTTTTTGCTGCAGTGAACTAACACAAGTCTCCCCCACCGAAAAGCTGGGATATAAATATTGTACGGTTGACAATTTAATTTATCAGCGTGAAGGAAGAAGGACATCTGCTTTTTTTTTTTTTTTAAGAAGAGAGACATAGATCTCGCTTTCTGCCAAGCTACCGCAAACTTAGTTGCAAGAGAGAGGAAGGTCAGGGCTCTGCCAGTGATTTATGACAAATAGTTGTTGTGTGTTGAAGAGTGTTGAAGAGTCCAACAGGTGGCATGTCATCTTTGCCAATATTCCTTTTTTTTTTTTAACTTTTCTTGCTAAAGGTCCAAAGAGCTTTTTTTTTTCTTTTTTAATTTTAAACAACATTGCAATGCCACAGGAGCCCCTGGGAGGCCCTGGCTGTTGATAAACCTGCAGCATAAATTAGTTATATAGAGACATTTTAATTAGGAAGAAATACCAGCTGGATGACATTATCAGGAGTGGACTAATCTTTACTGGCTTTAATGAGAAGACCTGCTAACCTTACAGAAAATGGAACTTGTTTTCGGGAGGGGAAAAAAAATTATCAGACATTTGACCACGGCACTAAAGAACAAATAAGTGTTTCATTAAGGATTTTTTTTGAGAGGGGGGCATAGATTTTCGTCACCACAAGTACTCCTGAGATGTCCCCTAAACAGACTAGGCAGTAACAATATGCTGACACTTGCCAAAACGGTCATAAAATATATTGTAAAGAGACAGAAATGGCGTATTTTTTTTTTTTTTAGCAAACAGAAATGAAGAGGACCTTGAATCATTTTGAGCTGGCAATGGTTGACTTTGATAAATTGCAAACAATTTGATGTGGTGGTGGGGGAAAAACTGAGCATTGTTTCAGGCTGAAAGAATCTTCCAGCTAAGTTAGAACGAGTAAAAAAATCTTTCTCCCATTCAAGTATAAATACCACCCGTGCTTTAACAAAATGAGAAACAATAATGGGCGTTGTGGGGCTTGAGGGCTGCTCATGTCAAGTAGGCTTCTTCTGTACAAGTCTTCAAGGACAGGATAAAGAAAGGTTATCCCCAAAGGTGCTTTTTTCCCAGGAGGCAACTGGGCTTTCTTGTTTTTTCTTCGAAGACGTTTCGCTTCTCATCCAAGAAGCTTCTTCAGCTCTGACTGGATGGTGGGGAAATGGAAGGATTTATACTCCTTGCAGACAGCTGGTCATTTGCCTTCTTTTAGAGAGTCGTTGAGGCCACTTGGAGGTTTACCTGTGTCCTCAGGGTCACCTGAGTGGTGCAAATGGGTGTGGAGCCTTCTTGGAGCTGCTGAAAGGATTTGTGTTGTAGACTGGAGATAGAGGATGTCATTTCCCTCCCTCTCTGTTGAGGGAGGGCTGTTCAATTTTGACCTAGATAGCCTCTTTGACCCCGTTTTTCAAACCATCTATCTCTGACCACAGAACTATGCTACCTAGTTACGATCTTAACAATATTATATATAGTATTCCTCTCGTTCAGTCTGCTAGGACCTCTACCCTAGTGAATGAAACCGGATCCCATTTAAATGTTTTTAACATTTCTCATCTGCCTTCTACTTTCACATCAAGGGGATCATGAAAAACTGCTAACAACAACTAACAGTGAAATCATGCAGAATGTTAAAAAGGATAAATAGAGCAGACGTGATAAAGCAATGCATGCTGGAGACCTCTCCCCTACCCTGTGATTCATAGTGTGGGAACTCTGCAATTTTATGGAGAAGTCCATAGACAGCTGTGCGCATCTGTCCTGTCAAAAGAAAGAATGAATCTATGCTGGGTCTGAGGGGATAACAAATCATGATGTCATGGCGTCATTCTGGACTTACTGGAAGAAGAGTCTGGAAAAGATAAATGGACATGTGCCTCCTTCCTTCCTTCCTTCCTTCCTTCCTTCCTTCCTTCCTTCCTTCCTTCCTTCCTTCCTTCCTTCCTTCTTTCCTTCCTTCCTTCCTTCCTTCCTTCCTTCTTTCCTTCCTTCCTTCCTTCCTTCCTTCCTTCCTTCCTTCCTTCCTTCCTTCCTTCCTGACTTCCTGACTTCCTTCCTTCCCTTCCTTCCCTTCCTTCCTTC